>JBBPTH010000167.1:0-27807 GCA_038094055.1 Chalciporus sphaerocephalus | reverse complement strand
CGATGGCTGTAGAAGTACCCCTAAAAAACTCAGCGTAATCCTTCCTTAGGGTAGTTGCGCTGTATGCACGGGATTGTAGACTGTACGTCCTGTCCTTCAGTGTTGCAAGGTGCTCCTCGGTCTCTCTGACAAACTTTGACTCGGTGAGCAGACCATCTTCGACAGCTCGCTTGAAAAATGTCTCTGTCTCGTCCAAAAGGGACTCTAGTACTTTTATCCTGTTGCTCGGAAGGTGAAACCGAATCACATTGATCAAGAGTCCGAGTAAGGTGATACCACCCATGACGAAACCAAATGTATTAGAAGAGAGGGAAAGAGCATTGCTGGTCATGGTGGAAGGATGCACGGTGGTGAGCAGAGGATATCAACGACGGAGCCCATGGCGACGTGCTGGCTTTTATTATCTCTTGACTTGCTGTGGATGACTTGAGGCGACCTGCCTCGAGGCAGTCTTTTGGTTGAGGAATGATGGTGCCACACGAAATTGAAGTGGACCGATATACCAGGTTACGTCGTTGCCCATGGTCAACCCTTGAAAAAATTGATAGCTGCACTCCTTTTCAACTAGAATTCATAAAAAGTGTAGACTGACAACAGATGGCTTTGCAGATGGACCTATGCGGACCCACAGGACTCGGTATTAATAATTGCATTAAATTGCTGGTCATCATTCCTGCTTACATAATGGAACACCTTTGTTGTCAAAGGTTGCCCCTAGGGACGAAATGGACAATGGTGGCTATGCTCGCGTACTCTTGTAGAGAGAAAGATATCACTTTTTCAAGAGCAAAGGTTATATCCTTCGACCGCGTTATCATCCAGAATGGCAGCCATCATGGAGGTCTAAAGTCGATCCCCTTCTCGAACTCTTTGAAGATAGCATAATTCAGTGGAAATCGGCTCTGCTCGATGCAACTACGGTGGCAGAGCCCAGAAAAGACGTGTTTATCAAAAGGATTGACTTCCGAACGCATCCAAACGAAGCCAGGATCGCATTGCAACTAGGATCATCAGATAGTCGGAGTGACAAGATGAACCACTGCGTCCCTGTACTCGACGCGTTCTCGGACGAAACGGATGAAAACTATCACTACATCGTCATGCCCGTGTTTCGCCCGTTCAACAGCCCTAACTTCACCTCACATGGAGAGGTAGTCGATTTTGTAAATCAGACACTGGAGGTCAACTTTGCTCTTCTTCGACGCGCCACTTTTCTAAATATTATGTTCAGGGTCTTGCGTATATCCACGCTCAAAATGTGGCACACCGGTTGGTTGATTTCACTTATTCTATACAGTACTGACTCCAAACGTTATAGCGATTGCGCCGCAGAGAATATTCTCATGGATGGTTCTAATCTCTTCAAAAATGGCTGGCATCCAATGAACACTTTTCTAGCTCGTGACGGCAAAAAACATCTCTCTCTTAGTCGGAATCGGTCCGAGGTCGAGATCCGATATTATTTCATCGACTTTGGTTTGTCGACGCAATTCGCTCCAGGACAACACGAACGTCTCGTGACTGGCGAACTCGGTCGAATACAGGCTCCGGAGCAGCTTACCGGACAGCCTTACGACCCGTTCAAATATGACCTTTACGTTCTTGGAACAGTTTATCTAACCAGGATCGTGGATGAGTTCAAAGGTCTAGATCGATTGAGAGAACTGGCTCAAATGATGACGAACCCAGATCCACAGGAACGTCCAACTGCTGTAGAAGCGCAGATGATTTGGGATGGTATACTCAAGGTGCCAAATTTGCCTCGTCCGTGGACGAGGCTACGATCCACACAGGAAGAAGGCCAGATAGAACGAATAGTGAATGACGCGCTAGACGTCGTTGGCTTAGTCCGTGGCTCCATAGGGTTGTAGTTCAAGGTTGATCGTCATCATTACTACGACACATCACTACGAAAATCAGCATCATGAACCATCATTCGCATTGCAACACAACTTGTACTCTCAACAATGTATATTCTACTAATAAGGTACCAACTGTATCCCTCACACCAGCATCCACCTTTCGATTTTTGGTTATATTGTTCTGAATCATTATTTGGTTTTCGACCCTGGTTTGCTTCTTCCTTGGTTCCATTCCACGATATGTTGATGGTGAGGCACCATCCACGATGGGGCGTTTAGCTGGTGATTCACCAGTATCGACAAGGTACTCAAAGCAACTCGAGTCGCGAAACACCTTGTGTTTGCTCTTGTTATGGATGCTCAGGATTTTTCCTGTCAATTCCTAACCGACCTCACTCGCCACGGAAATACTCCTCGAGATGCAGAATATTTCCACGGCGATATCGCTGATTAGCAGTCCCCAAGACTCCACCTATAAACAGGGTTGTACCCTTGACTCTTAAAGGACGTTCCAGAACAAATGGTAAATAATCTGAAGCTATAGCAAGCAGGTGCTGACGCGTTCCATAATCCTGCTTCCCTCTCCCTTCCGATGCGTTGTACGTTTTGCTTCACCCCCACTGGTATCTGGTCCAAGTTCTCTCTATTTTATATTGCATAGTCCTAACCAAGCGAATGTCCATCAGCGCTGCCTCCCAATCTGGTTCAGATGTATTCGTCGTTTGAGACACCATGTTCAGTTCGGGAGTTAGAACTCTCTCGAATGATAATCCCCTTGTCAATTCTGAAGCTGTGAACTCGATATCCTCACGAGATAAGTTAAGGCATGTCATCTTGACAATATGGATACGCCATTCTCGATACTATTGTACGTAAAGTGATACCAATACACGAATGATTTAAAACGGCATTACAGCAAGACAAAGAACGTTAGTCATGAAATCCATGACACCCTTACCTCCTCCCTAGTCCACTTATCTCCCAAGCCAGCTTGCTCCTCACAAACGGAATACTCCCTGCAATCCAAAGTGCCCAATCCCTCACTGTCGCTGAACTAATCGGTAGCCACCAATACATCTTCTCCCTATACTTCATCCCCGCAATCGAAAGAATATTCTTCGTCAACCTGATGACCTCAAGCGCGCGTGCGTGTCTGCCATCGGAAAATTCACGGAGAATACCATCTGCTTTGGCTTCGACTTTGGCTTCGGAGAGCGATTCAGACTTGGTTGAAGTAGCGTCGATGTGTTTGGTGAGCGCTTCTCCCAGGAAGATGGCGTCTCGTAAACCGAGGTTCATCCCTTGTCCTCCAGCAGGTGAATGGATATGAGCCGCATCTCCCACGAGAAGAATCGCTCCTCCGTCCGTCTCCTTCTCCGTCTCCTTCTCTCCAGCTTCTGTCTTCTTTCCGTCACGGCTAGACCCGAGTCGGGTGAACATCGTGTCCGCGACAGCAGCGTGATTCCTGAACCGGGCAGACCAGATGACGTCCTTGATCACCACCGGTTTACCACTCGGATTGACTGCCGGATCAGAATTCAATCGATAAGGTCCGCACCGATCCACCCAGCTCTGCAAGTACTCCTTAGACGGCGAACGTGGAATATCGCCCTCTTCCAACGGCACGCCACATCCAATCCTAATAAGTGGATCAGGGGTGGAATGGGCCCCTACTCTGGCAAGATACTCATTGCACGTGGGTGGTAAAGCGACACAGAGGAAGAAGCCCTCGGAGGACATAGTTCCTGAGAAGGGAATCTCTTCAGCACTAGAGACGGGACCTTCGAAAGTGACGTCCGCAAGGATCATCTGAGCAAGGTTCGTGGTGTCTTCCTTACAGACATTCATCCTGTCCTGAAAGTCGATTCCAGCACACTTACGGACCTATCATATAATGAGCCAACCCTTATGATGACGACAATCGCATGCAGAGCAGGACTCACTACCGACCGTGCGCCATCCGCACCGACAACATATTCCGCTCTCACAACTCTCTCATCTTCAAACACGACGTCCGTCCACTTCGGATCCTTCTCATTCCGTCTCACTTCGACGACTTTCACAGGCCTATACACCACACCTCCTAAACTTTTGAGTTTGCTCCCCAACACATACTCGGTGAGACATTGGGGGACGATGAGAGCATAAGGACGACGAGTGAATCGAGCGAGGTATTCCATAGAGGGACTGATGAGACTTTGAGAACGGGAACACATGAAGAGACGGGTCGTAGTCCTTCCTTGTGCGACAAGGTCGTCCCCGCAGTCAATAGTATCTAGTGCCTGTGTGTATGGTAATTTAGATGACGGATAGGGCGTGAAAGGTAGCGTGAACGAGACAAGAGGAACTTGGACCTTACTTCGACAGTAGCAGCATGGACGATGATGGCACGAGAAGAGTTCTCGCCATTCTCGACCGCATCTACGATAGCGAAGTCACGAAAGTTGTGATGAAGGAGTGACAAAGCGGTAGCGAGTCCCGTTGGACCTGCTCCGACAATAAGGACTTTGGTACTTTCTGGCAGGGACATAGTGTGTTGACTGGTAAAGGTGCCCCTATCCACGCGACGGAGCTAGTCTACGCCACTTGACTTCAGGGCCGTCCTAAACCCAAAGAGAGCTGGGGAGAGGACATATATTATGTGTAATATACATCTACACTGCAAAGTAGTGAACAGAAAATAATTCCAGAGCCATGAATAGTCGTTAATAGGCACTATACTCACATCCAAGATCTTCACCTCCTCCCCAACCCACTCAACTCCCAAGCCATCTTCCTCTGCGCAAACGGGATCTTCCCCGCCACCCAAAGTATCCAATCCCTCATCGTGGCCGAACTCACCGGCAGCCACCAATATATCCTCCCCCGATACTTCATCCCGTTGAGCGAGAGCAAGCCTTTCGTGAGCTTAATCACCTCGAGCGCACGCGCGTGTCGAGATTGAGCGAACTCGAACAGAATTTTGTCGGCTTCAGCGAGTGATTTTGTATCAGAGGCATGTATATGTTTTGTGACTGCTTCCCCGAGGAAAATGGCATCTCGTAGACCCAGATTCATGCCTTGTCCACCAGCCGGCGAGTGGATATGAGCAGCATCCCCTACGAGAAGGATCACCCCTCCTTCTAGTGGCGAAGAAGAGTCGGAACCAAGACGTGCAAAGAGTTTGTCAGCGATGGCTGCGCGGTTGCGGAATCGCGTCGACCAGATGACCTCCTTAATAGTGGCTGATTTACCGCTCGGATTCACCGACGGATCTGATGAGAGCTTGTACGGTCCAAACCTATCTACCAGGTTCTGGAGATACTCTTTCGAAGGCGAATGGGGGATCTCTCCTTCTTCCAAAGGGACACCACTTCCGATACGGTAAATTGGTTCAGAAATCGTGGGTCGACCGATACTTACAAGATAGTCGTTGAAGGTGGTAGGCATGGGAATGGTGAGGAAAAACCCTCCGGAGGACATGGTACCCCCGGGTGGGTGAGTGTCTGGCCTCACGCCGTCGAGAATGACGTCTGCGAGGACCATCTTGGTGACGTTGTTCTCCCCTTCTGCAAATTCACCTAATGGGTCTGCGAATCCCATACCAGCCGAGTGGCGAACCTGAGCAAGCCTTTAGATGAAAAGGGATTCAAAGAGCAAGTGAAGAGGCTTACCACCGAGTGTGCACCATCAGCACCAATCACATACTTGGCAGAAATCACTTTCCCGTTGTCGAAAGTTACATCGCTGAATTGTGAATCCGCCGCGTTACGCTTTAGCTCGATCACCTTCAGGGGTCGACAAATTGTTACCCCAGAGCTAGTTAGCTTGTTCTCAAGTGCGCGCTCTGTTAAGCTCTGGGGAACCATGAGAGCGTAAGAGTGACGAGTGTACTGTTTCAAACTCCCGATTGCAGGACTGATTAGATCGTGCGACCGAGAGTCGATGACGAACTTCGCCGCTTTGTATCCCTGTGCTACGATGTCGTCTCCGCAACCAATCGTATCCAACGCCTGTATATATGCTTGAGCTCAATAAAAAGCACATGAAAAGACAAGAATCATACCTCGAGAGTAGCAGCATGGACAATGAGAGCGCGAGAGGTGCTATCGCCCTTTGTGACAGCGTCCACGATAACAAAGTCGTCGACGCTCAAGCCGTGATGAAGAAGTGACAGAGCAGCAGCAAGTCCAGAAGGACCTGCTCCTACAATGAGAACAGTAGTTTGGTCAGGAATAGACATGGTATGTATCCCAGGATGAGATCAGGTTTACGGTTTCAGGTCAAGTTTCAGGTTGTGCATGAGTCGTCCCTACTTAAGTATCCCGCCGGGCCTGGCTGTGCATGAGGGGGGTCACAGCTATCCCGGTTTCAAAGCGACATACATGATATAATGTCATTCAACGCTGCGCCCGACTCTGTGCGTTTCGTTAGTGGTACTTTGACATATCCGAAACGACCGGACTAATTGAACGCGTTCACACCTACCGATAACTTTGTCCGGTTTGAATCACATTCTTTGTTCTGCTTTGGAAGCCTTCATTCTGCTTCAGTAGATCGTGCACGAGAGATGTAGGATGTGGGAAGTTACTACCGCCCAGTCGCAGGATGTAGTTGACTGGAAGTCGTCTCACATCAAATTGAAAGACGGCCACACTGGCGACCGGCTCACTGAATTTACTGTTCAATCTCTAGGAAGATTTGGGAAAAAACAGATCGAAATGGACAAGGTAAAGGGAATTATGAGACAGTCTAAAACCAACAATTTGCCAAGACTCAATTGGCATGCGTTCGAGTCATGTGACCATTTATCAATTGATATTTCATTGCAACTCTTGACCAGGACCTCTCGAGGGGTAGGGATGAAGTAGTCGTTCCCCTTCCACTAGGGATCCCACTGGGAGAGCTTGACGTTTCAGCACAAACATGTTAATTTCTTTTTACTTGGCCTAACTGCTCGGGTCGGGTCTTGCACGTCAGAATGACTGATCTTAGCTCAATTCATACGAGAGCATCCTAAAGAGCAGAGCAGCCCCAGTAGTAGGACAATGATCAATAACAGCCGCTATGGCGTCAGTGCGAATATCATGTATGACTGCGATAACTGATGCAGGAACTTGAGCTTGAGGCACTTTTAAGAAGTGAAAAGTGGCAGAAGTTGACACTGAAAATCAGCAGCATTCTGGGGTGACGATGAAGGTCAATGAAAACCTGCCGTGGACCTGCTCCAACGATGGCGATGAGGGCTCGGTGCTCTCAGGAAAGGACGTGGTGTGCCGGTCGTGCAAGATAATATCCCTGTTTATGCGTCGAGCTTATCTTTATCCCTCGCCTCAGGACCGTTCCCAAACCTTACGATCAGGTAAAAAGTTGAGAGTTGGAGAGTGGAGTGGTATCATTATGGTCCATATGGTATACCTACAAGACAAGACAACGAGCTAGAAAAAAATGAATCCCGAAGCCATGCACAAGCATCAGAGTCATCACACTTACACCCGGCACTCTCACCTCCTCCCCAACCCACTCAACTCCCAAGCCATCTTCCTCTGCATGAACGGAATCTTCCCCACTACCCAAAGTATCCAATCCCTCACCGCGGCTGAACTCACTGGCAACCACCAACATATTTTGGCCCGATACTCCATCCCTATAAGCGACAGCATGTTTTTCGTGAGCTTGATCACTTCAAGTGCGCGAGCGTGGCGGGATTGGGCAAACTCGGAGAGGATCTTGTCAGCGTCGGCGAGTGGTTGGGTCTCGGAGGCATGCATGTGTTTCGTGATAGCTTCCCCAAGGAAGATAGCATCTCGTAAACCAAGATTCATGCCCTGCCCACCAGCCGGTGAGTGGATATGAGCAGCATCCCCAACGAGGAGGATCATCCCTCCTTCCAGCGGTGAGGTAGAGTCGGAACCGAGACGAGTAAACGTTTTGTCAGCAATGGCTGCGTGGTTGCGGAATCGCGTCGACCAGATGACCTCCTTAATAGTGGCTGATTTACCGCTCGGATTCACCGACGGATCCGATGAGAGCTTGTACGGTCCAAACCTATCTACCAGGTTCTGGAGATACTCTTTCGAAGGCGAATGAGGGATGTCGCCATCTTCCAGAGGAACACCACTTCCGATACGGTAAATTCGCTCAGTGGTCGTAGGCTGACCGTCATTTGCGAGGTAGTCGTTGAAAGTGGTAGGCATAGGAACGGCGAGGAAGAACCCTTCGGAAGACATGGTGCCTCCGAATGATTGAATTTCTGGGTCAATGCCCTCGAATGTGACGTCCGCAAGAACCATTTGAGAAAGACTGTTTGTTTCCGCAACTTCGCGCATTGGGTCCGCGAATCCAATGCCGGCCGAGGTGCGGACCACTGAGCAAGTCATAAGTCGAGATTCGACAACGAATATGAAAGAGAAGGCTTACCACTGAGCGTGCACCATCTGCACCAATCACATACTTTGCACTGATCACTTTCTCATTATCAAACGTCACATCAGTGAGTTGTGGATCCAGTGCGTTACGCTTTAGCTCGACCACTTTGAGAGGTCGATGAATTGTAACTCCCAGGCTGGTGACTTTAGTTTCAAGCGCATGTTCGGTCAAGTTTTGAGGAATGATGAGGGCGTAAGGGTGACGAGTGTATTGCTTGAGAGTATCGATGGCAGGATTGAGGAGGTCATGAGACCGAGAACCGACGATGAACTTCGTCGCTTTGTATCCCAGTGCTACGACGTCGTCTGCACAACCAATCGAATCAAGTGCCTACATATATGCGTGAGATCGATACGAAGAACACGAGAAGGTGATCATCTTACCTCGAGAGTAGCAGCATGAACAACAAGGGCACGAGAGGTGTTTTCACCCCTTGCGACAGCGTCCACAATTACAAAATTATCGACACTGAGGCCATGGTGAATGAGAGAGAGAGCAGAAGCAAGTCCTGTCGGACCAGCTCCGACGATGAGGACAGTGGTTCTGTCAGGAATGGACATGGTATGTATCCAAGAATGAAATCAACTTTGTTGTATGAGTTCGGGTTTACGAATGAGCCAGGTCGTATTGTCCACGGTCCTTAAGTATCCCCAGGACCTGGCTGGGCATGAAGGCGGCCAAGAATCATCTCGCTTGCAGAGACGTTGACGTCCGATGCTGCGTCCGACTTTGCGCGTCGAGTCAGTACTTGACAAATCGAAATGACCAATCTAGCTCAACGCGTCCACTCCTTGCCGACAACTTTTCAGCAACGTCGTCCGATTTTGATCGCATTCTTTGTTCCGCTCTCACAGCCCTTCCGATCCTGTAGATCATGGACGGGAAATGTAGGAGCTCCGAAAGACCATCCAAACGACCTTATCCTTATCCTGTTGTCGACGCAGTGGTGCCGTCTCAACCACTGACGAGGACCCACGGCAGCCCTGCAGCCCATGTGTACGACGCTGCCATCCGTCACTCTCGGAAAAGCTGTAATTGATATTCATGGACACCGTCACGGTCATCATCATGATCCAAAGAATCTCCTCGGTGGTAATCAAGTTCCGTTATACACTTGCATCAAAGCTTCGATCACTGTGGCATTCAAGTTCAAGTGAAGCTCAACTGACTAACATCTTTCATGCCGTTGCCATTGTACCCCTTGCCGTGTATCTGATTCTTGTCCTCATAGTTCGTTGGAACATGTTAAAACCATGTTCTCAGCAGCCTGAGTGTTCCTGAAGGCCCAACGCTGTGATATAATGCGAACCCTTGTATGGTCCAAGATAACATTTGCCAATAGATCCCGTTGACAAAGTCCAGCATCAAATATTCGGTCCAACCATCCAAGAACTTGAAAACCTCATGTCACCACGCGGTTGGTATCTTCCGCTATAAAACTATCAAACCAGAATTGCAAAAAGACCTAGGGCGACTGGAGAGCATGAGCCTGAGGCCTGAGGTCCATTCGGACAGCCGTGCCATCATGATTGGCCAACCCTTTGCTCCGATCAAACCTGCTCCGACAATAAGGACTTTGGTACTTTCTGGCAGGGACAGTGTGTGTTGACTGGTAAAGGTGCCCCTATCCACGCGATGGAGCTAGGGATGACCTTGTCACACAAGGAAGGACTACGACCCGTCTCTTCATGTGTTCCCGTTCTCAAAGTCTCATCAGTCCCTCTATGGAATACCTCGCTCGATTCACTCGTCGTCCTTATGCTCTCATCATCCCCCAATGTCTCACCGAGTACGTGTTGGGGAGAAAACTCAAAAGTTTAGGAGGTGTGGTGCATAGGCCTATGAAAGTCGTCGAAGTGAGACGGAATGAGAAGGATCCGAAGTGGACGGACGTCGTGTTTGAAGATGAGAGAGTTGTGAGAGCGGAATATGTTGTCGGTGCGGATGGCGCACGGTCGGTAGTGAGTCCTGCTTTGCATGCGATTGTCGTCGTCGTAAGGGTTGGCTCATTATATGACAAGGTCCGTAAGTGTGCTGGAATCGACTTTCAGGACAGGATGAATGTCTGTAACGAAGCAACCACGAACCTTGCTCAGATGATCCTTGCGGACGTCACTTTCGAAGGTCCCGTCGCCAGCGCTGAAGAAATCCCTTTCTCAGGAACCATGTCCTCCGAAGGCTTCTTCCTCTGTGTTGCTTTACCGCCGACGTGTAGCGAGTATCTTGCCAGAGTAGGGGCCCATTCTACCCCAGATCCCCTTATTAGGATTGGATGTGGCGTACCGTTGGAAGAGGGCGATATTCCACGTTCGCCGTCTAAGGAGTACTTGCAGAACTGGGTGGATCGGTGCGGCCCTTGTCGACTGAATTCTGATCCGGCAGTCAATCCAAGTGGTAAACCGGTGGTGATCAAAGACGTCATCTGGTCTGTCCGGTTCAGGAATCACGCTGCTGTCGCGGACACGATGTTCACCCGACTCGGATCTAGCCGTGACGAGAAGAGGAAGGCGGAAGTTGGGGAGAAGGACGCGGAGACGGAGGCGGACGGAGGAGTGATTCTTCTCGTGGGAGATGCGGCTCATATTCATTCACCTGCTGGTGGACAAGGGATGAACCTCGGTCTACGGGATGCAATCTTCCTGGGAGAAGCGCTCACCAAACATATAGACGCTACTTCGACCAAGTCTGAGTCGCTTTCCGAAGCCGAAGTCGAAGCCAAAGCAGATGGTGTTCTCCGTGAATTCTCCGAAGGCAGACACGCACGCGCTCTCGAGGTCATCAGGTTGACCAAGAATATTCTATCGATTGCGGGGATGAAGTACAGGGAGAAGATGTATTGGTGGTTACCGATTAGTTCGGCGACAGTGAGGGATTGGGCACTTTGGATTGCAGGGAGTATTCCTTTTGTGAGGAACAAGCTGGCTTGGGAGATAAGTGGACTAGGAAGGAGGTAAAGGGTGTCACGAGTTTCACGACTAACGCCTGGCTTGCTGTAATGCTGTTTTTGAGTCTTTCGTGTATTAGCGCCACTGTTTGTACAGATTAGTATTGAGAATGGCGTACCCGTGTTGCCAGAATGACCTGCCTCTCTTGTCCCGTGAGCATGCTGAGGCCACAGCTTGATATCTAACAGGGGGTGTTTTACGAGAGTGTTCTAGCTCCCGAACCGTATCTTTGGGCGTTAGAATGACAATACATCTGCACCGAAGTTGTTCACAAAATCAGAGACCAGCGGCTCAGGGACATTCGATCGGGTTAGAACTATGCTTAACAAG
Organism: Chalciporus sphaerocephalus; assembly: GCA_038094055.1. Classification (NCBI taxonomy): domain Eukaryota; kingdom Fungi; phylum Basidiomycota; class Agaricomycetes; order Boletales; family Boletaceae; genus Chalciporus; species Chalciporus sphaerocephalus. The sequence goes on along the minus strand of JBBPTH010000167.1, from coordinate 16,262 downwards.
ATATAGAGAACTTGGATTAGCTACTACTAGGAGGTGAAGCGAAACGTACAACGTGTTTGAAAGGGGGGGAAGGGGGGACAAGGTTATGAAACGCGTCGAGGTCTAAAGACTGGGTTCAAGATTCGAGAAGTTTGGCCGGAGAGATTTTACTCGGAAGAGCCTCAGCTTTTGAACCTAGTATCGTGCGCATTCCAAGATGACGATAAGTCGACCCCCAGGTTGTTCACAGAATGGGGACTGGCAGGTCATGGACATTCGCTCGGGGTACTTACAACCATAGGTAAATATTGCGTACATAGGATGCTTCTGAGGGGAGAGGTGTACATGTCGCCAACAGGGCTATGAAACGTGTCAGTGCCCGCTTTCTTCAGCTTCACAATATATTCACCAATTTCTGATACGTCAATGATAATTGAGTGTCAATGTTATATGGTAGTAGGGTGCCTAAGTTGGTTGGGGAAGATGTAACGACCATTAGGTGCCATCCTGGCTATACATACCTCCTTAGCTTAGAAGAGCAGCCAGATTTGGTGTCGCAACTCGAGTTGTTTTCGTTTTGGATGCCTACCCGTTTTCAGTGTAAGGGAGTAATTTGATGGCGACCAGGGCCTCACTGTCAAGATATCGCGGGATGAAACCAAGGAGGAAGATATTCAGGATGGAAAACCAGGTAGTGATTCAAAATGAGATGCAACAAAAATCGAAATGTGGATGCTGCCGCGTGAGATACAGCTAATGCCTAATTAGTAGAAGATACAATGTTGGGAGTACAAGTTCTGTTGCAGTGTGAGTGATGCTTCATGATGATGGCTTGCGTAGTATGTATCGTAATAATGACGGCGATCGATCTGCAAGTTATAGTCCTATGGAGCCGCGAACCATGCCAACGACATCCAGAGCATCGTTCATGATCCGTTCGATTTGACCTTCTTCCTTTGCGGGTCGAAGCCTTGTCCACGGGCGAGGCAAATTTGGCACCTGGAGTATACTTTTCCATATCATCTGTGCCTCCTCTGCAGTTGGACGCTCCTGTGGATCCCGCTTCGTCATCATTTGGGCTAATTCTCTCACACGATCCAATCCTTTGAACTCGTCCACGATCTTAGTCTGATAGACCGTTCCAAGAACGTAAATGTCTAATTTGAAAGGGTCATAGGGTTGACTAGTAAGCTGTTCTGGGGCCTGTATTCGGCCAAGTTCTCCGGTGACGAGACGTTCACGTTGTCCTGGAGAAAATTCGGTCGACAAGCCAAAGTCGATGAAATAGTACCTGATTTCAACTTCTGATCGTTTTCGACTTGTAGAGAGAATTCCGCCATCACGAGTTCGCCAGACATGCATTGGATGCCACCCATTTTTGTATAGGTTTGAACCATCCATTAAGATATTCTCGGCCGCACAATCACTGTGGGATGCGCGTTCAGTGTTGCGACCGTGAAGCAGAAATTCACAAACCGGTGTGCTATATTTTGAGTGTGCATATATACAAGACCCTGGGCGGGACGATCAGAAGGCAACCCCTACTAGAAGGTAATAATCCTAACCTCCAAGGTTTGCGTTACAAAATCGACGACTTCTCCGTACGATGTGAAGTTGGGGTCATCGAATGGACGATATACTGGCATAACAATATACTGATAATTTGGGTTTTCATCGTCTGAAAAGACATCGAGAATCGGCACACAGTGGTTCCCGATGTTGTCTCGACTCTCTGGTGATCCAAGGCGAGAAGCGATCCTGACTTCGTTGGGGTTGGTTCTTGAGTCGACTCTTTTGATGAACACGTCCTTTCCGTGTTTCCCTTCTTGAGTGGCATCAAGAAGGGCTCCTTTCCACTGAACTATACTATCTTCGACGAGTTCGAGCAGGGGATCAACTTTGGATCTCCACGATGGTTGCCACTCTGGATGATATCGTGGTCGAAAGATATAACCCCTACTTTTGAAAATGTAATATCTATCTCGCCAGAAAATTTCCCAATCTCGCAGCTGGTCAGGAGTCGGATCCGTCATGAATACAAACCGAGTACAAGAGCAGTCGAGCACAGCCACTATTGTCCATCTTGTATAGGTCCCCATTGGTCCTTGTTGGTGTCCACAATATGGACAATTGACATTTAGATAAACATACCATGACTGTGGAGTCCGATGGGTCTAGAGGAAACGACCATTACGCTCTTTCATGGAACTCTGATTGGTTGAAAAGGAGCACTATTCTACTTTGAGTTGTAGACCCTACCTAGATCACTAACCAGTGGTTTGCCATGGGTGGCGTCGGTCTATCAAATTACACTCAAATTCGTGCGGCATGAATTGCAGGCGTTTGCATCTTTCCTCAAACAAAAAGTTGCCTCGAGGCAAGTCGCATGAAGTCCTGTACAGCACGCCGGGTTACAATAAAAGCCAGCACGTTGCGATGGGCCTCGTCATCCACACTTCACCACTGCTCACCCATCCACCATGACCGCCGACGTCCTCAGTGTCTCTTCCAACGCTTTTGGTTTCATCATGGGTGGTATCACCTTGCTTGGACTCGTCATCAATGTGGCTCGTTTCCATCTTCCCAGTAACAAGATCAAGATTTTGGAATCTCTCTTGGACGAGACAGAAACGTTCTTCAAGAAAGCTATTGAAGACGGTCTCCTTATCGAGGAGAGCTTCGTCAGGAAGACTGAAGAACATCTCGCAATGTAATCCTCCTTCTCTTCTGCTCCTACCAGCTCAGCTTATTCTGTATCTGAATTCCAGGTTGAAGTGCCGAACGTCCCGCTTGCAGTTTCGTGCCTATAATGCAACTACCTTGAGTAAAGATTACGTGGAATTCTTCAGAGGGACTTCAACAGCCATTGGAACAGCCTGTCAATCTCTCAAAAGGCTCAGAGCCGAAGTCATCAGTTCTAGCGAGGAGGGGCGTCGTCGACTCATGGAGATGAATTCGACACCTCAACCCACTCTACCCTCCAACCTTGCGAATCGTCCCACCTCACCGCCTGCCACTCAGATCTCTCGTCCCCGCTCGTGCCCTCCTTCTCTCTCAGCGTGGGGCGCTGATAATACCGAATGTATCGTCGCTGCAGAAAATGAGTTGCTCGAGATCGGATTTGTAGCGGAACCTGACTGATCGAACGGGTGGTGTAGATCCCTTCAGTGATCCTAGTACGCAGGCTGATACGGATGTACGAACAACAGATGTGCAAATTCACGCATCTGTTGTTCAAACGTCAGCCAACCCCGAACTCGAGACTTGAGCAGTATGAGTGTGAATCTGACCCGGACTCAGCCACCTGAAGTGTGCACGCTTTGTTTCGACTCGCGGACTCTCCCGGACGGGCCAGCCCCATCCGGCTGTAATATATATTTATCACTGTCTCGTTACAACTCTGTACATAATTGTCTTCTTCCTTGTGTATTGTCGAGGATTGTCGACTTTTGCAACAAACTTGGGATTGTGGGATGTGTCTAGAAAGTCAGTCAATCAACAATATCAATACCTCCATGTGAGATGTAAATTATCTTCTCTGAACTTATCTTAATTATTCATTCATTTACAGGATCTTCTGTAGATTCTTCCATTTAATACCCAGTACTAACATAGGACAATAACCACGCAAGTCGGAAAGCATAGCAACAAACATGCGACTCATCGAATTGAGGTTCAAAGAGTCTCCGGTTATTATCACTTGATGGCGACCGTGAAAGAGAACAGACGTAAGATCTCAACGCAATTGTGCACTCATACCGCACACTCGTCCTGCTTCGTCATTCATCTATCCTAATAACAACCATCAGCGAAACACCGCCCAACACTCTACCTCCTGCTCAACTCATGCCATCTTCTTCGCTACGAGCGGAAGCAATGAGACTGTCCAAAGTATCCAACTCCGTGTCGTATGCGAACTGATGGGTATCTATCCATACATCTATTCCTGATACCTCATTCCTACGATCGATAAAATCCTTTTCGTCAGTCCGATGACCTCGAGGGAGCTCCAGCATCGTGTGCAATCCAAGGTAACGCTAAGTCGGCTCAGGTTATTCACAAAATGGGGACTGCCGGATCATCGACATTTGCTCGGGCATATAACTGTAAGATACGATGTATCTGAAGAGAGGACGTACATGCCACCAGCAAGGCTATAAAACGCGTCAGCGCCAGCTCGCTACAGTCTCACAGGTATTACTTACTTTTTTTTGTTCTTCCGGAACGTCAGTGAGGGATGGGTAGTTAGGTGGGTGAGGGAAGAGGTAACGATCATTAGGTGGGATCCCAGTTATACATGGGGTTTTGCGCCTCGAGTTATTTTGTTTTCAACGTCTACCTAATTGCTCCAACTCTCTGATAACCCTAGATGCAATGTGATGCTAACGTTGTTGAGGTAGGTCCCGGAGTCAATTCTCTTGATGAACACTTCCTCTCCGTATTTACCTTCTCTTGTTGCATCTCCAGTCTGTAGCAATCAATGGTAATTTATTTAATAAAGTGAAATCTATGTCTTTATTAAAAATCTTCGGGCCCTTCTCTGCAGGTCGGTGAGACGGAGATGATATACACATACGGAGGAGCAACTCGCCCATTGAATTGCGCTATCCTCTAAATTGGGTAGGTTTAGCTTCGAATCTCCATGCTGGTTACCTAGACCTGTCTGGATGATATGACGCGGTCAAATGGCAAAAATTTCAGTTTTAAACAGTGATATCCATCTCTCCAAAAGACTTCCCGGTCTTAGAGGCAATCAGGAGTTGGATCCAGCATGAATAAATTCAAGACGGACACAGCCACTATTGACCATCCTATCGGGGTCTACAATTGAACGAAAGTATGTTATTATGTAATCAAGAATGATGATGGGCAATTCAATGCAGAGAGTCTGGTGGGTGCGGATACTTAGGGCTACCTGCAAAACAGTTGGTCGTTTGCGCTCTTTCATGAGGAGAACTAGCAGTGTTTCAACGCCTGTTCATGGGTGGCGTTGTGGCGTCTATCCGGTGTAGGTCCTCATCAATTTCGTGCGGCGTCGGATTGCAGGCGTCCATTCTTCAATAAGACAGTTGCCTCAAGCCCGAGAAGGTCGCCTCAAGTCATCTACAGCAGGTCTAGAGATAATAAAAGGCAACATGTCGCGGTATCATCTCCCCACTGCTATGTACCAACAACTACGTGTCATCATCACTACTGTGTACCGCCCACTACGCTTCGCCATTCTCTGCCTACTACTGTGTATTCATCCACCATGCCCAGCGTTACGCCCTCGCTCTCTTCCAACGTTTTTGGTTTTGTCATGGGCAGCATTGCCTTGGTCGAACTTATGAGGAACGTCGTTCGGTTTCACCTTCCGAGTAGTAAAATCAAGGTGCTCGAATCTAACGAGACAGAGACATTCTTCAAGAAAGCTATTGAAGGTGGTCTCCTCATTAAACCAAGGTTCGTTCAGGAGACCGAACGTCGTCTTGCAATGTGAATCCGTTTCCTCTTCTCCCTCCTCGCCTGAACTGATCATGCGTACTTACCAGGCTGAAGATCAGAACGTGCAGGCTTCACTCGCAATCCCGTGCATCCAGTGCGACTACCCTAAGCAAGGACTACGCGGAGTTCTTCAGAGGCACGAAGACGACAGCGATAGAACAGACCTATCAAGCCCTCATGACACTCAGAACGGAAGTCATCGTTCGTGATCTCATAAGCATCGTTGGGTGATATCTGACCTAGAAACGATAGAGCTCTAGTGAGGAGGGACGTCATCAACCCATGGAGATGGATACGGCACAAGAACCTTCCATGCCCTCTGAGCCCTTCAACTCGGTGGTGAATCGTCCCGCTGCCACCGAGATCGTCCCCCCCCACTCGTACCATCCTTCCCTCTCTACGTGGGGCACTCATCAGTCTGGCAGCGCATCGTTTGGGAAGGTGGGTTGTTTAAGAGCGTGTTTGTAGTGGAATCTAACTGATCGGACGGGTGGCGCAGATCCTTTCGATGATCCCGCGCAGACCGACAAGGATGTACAAACAGCAAATGCACATCATTGCGCATCTACTGCATATACGTCGGCCAATCTCGAGCGTGACGCTTGAGTGGTAGGGCTGTGTAACCTGCACAGGCTCAGGTAGCACGCTACTTAACGTGGGCTCAACCTGGGCCCACTCGCGGATTCTTCCGGATGGGTCACTCAATTCGGCTGTAGGGTTATGTATTTATCATCCATTCGTTATCAATTCTGTACTACTACATGGTCGTCTTCTTGGTTTCCCCATCCTCGCGTATTTTCGAGGACCTGTCGACCTTTGCAACAAACTTGGGTGCATCCGGAAACTCGATCGATCAGCAATACTTCAATGACATCTAGGTAAATGATCTTCTCTGAAATTGTCTCAATTATTCATTTCATTTACAGGCTCTTTGACAGGTTCCAATATTCGATACCCGGTAATGGAGGCTAACCTCCGTCTTGTACTTGAGGCGTCACTGATGTCTTAAAGACATAGACGGGATCGTTGAGGCAATCAACGTACGAACTGATGGGTAACCATTGGAGAGGTCAGGATGACTCCTCTAGAACGACTACTGACAAGAAGAATGTGTCTCTCCAACTACTCCCGCCTCTCTTCTACTCAGCTCCTGCCATCGCATGTCATATCTCTTCTGCTGGTCCCCGACTCTGCACAGCCACACCATCCATATATCCGATCCTGATACATCATCCCTACGACCGATAATATCCCGTTCGAGAGTCCAATGACCCGGAGAGAGCTCCAACTTTCAAACAAACAGTGCCGTGGACATTCCAAGATAACGATAAGTCGGCCGCCATGCTGTGAACGACATGGAGAGTGGCTGGTTATGGACATTCGCGCGCGGGGATTATTTACAACCAGGAGGTAGATAGTACATACGATGTATTTGAAAGGAGACAATGTACATGCTGCCGGCAAGTCAATTTGCCACCGCCCCACAGATTGTAATTGAATATTGAGGGGGTCTTGACGGTACAGTGACTGTCAACGTGTTCCATGGTATGATGAGTTACAGTTTGGGAGCCTAGGTGGGAAGAGGTAATGCCCGTGAGGTGCGATCTCGGTTATACGTACCTCCGTAGCTAAGCAGAGCAGTTAGACTGTGTTTCACAACTCGAGACTGTTCTGTTTGGATGCTCACCTGCTTTTAATGCAAGGGAGCCGCTCCCTGGTAGCTAGGTCTACGTTGTCGAAATTTCACGGAATGGAACCAAGGACGAAGAGATCCGGGAGTAGAAAAAAAAGAGGTAATGATTCAAAGCACAATATAACAAAAAAGTCGACACATAGACGCTGGCGTTGGGGATACAGTTGGTACATAATCAGTAGGATATACGTAGTTGCAAGTACAGGTTCTGTTGTGGTGTTGTTATCCATTGAATGATGCTTTATGATGATAATTTGTGTCGTAATAATGACGGCGATCGACCTTCAAGTTACAGTCCTATGGAGTCACGCACCAAGCCAACAACGTCGAGCGCATCGTTCACAATCCGTTCGATCTGCCCTTCTTCTTTTGCAGGTCGAAGCCTCGTCGAGAGGCGAGGTAAATTTGGCGACTTAAGTATACCACCCCAGATCATCTGCGCTTCCAAAGCAGTTGGACGTTCCTGCGGATCCGGCTTCGTCATCAATTGTGCGAGTTCTTTCAATCGATCTAATCCCTTGAACTCGTCCACGATCTTGGTCAGATAGACGGTTCCGAGAACGTAAACGTCCAGTTTAAATGGGTCATAAGGTTGTCCAGTCAGCTGTTCCGGAGCACGTATTCGGCCGAGTTCGCCAGTGACGAGACGTTTATTTTGTCCGGGAGCGAATTGGCTTGACAAACCGAAGTCGATGAAATAATAGCTGATCTTGACTTCAGACCGATTCCGGCTGGGGGAGACAAGTTTTTTGCCGTCGCGAGCCATCCAGGGATTCATCGGATGCCAGCCGTTTTTGAAGAGGTTAGAGCCATCCATCAGAATATTTTCGGTTGCACAATCACTGCAGAATCCGTGATGTCAGTGTTGCATCAAGGGACGGGAAATCCACCGACCGGTGTGCCACGTTTTGATCGTGCATATACGCGAGACCCTAGGTAGAGAATCAGAAAAGACGCACATGGTAAGTAAACAAAATCCTGACATCCAAAGTTTGCGTTACAAACTCGGTGACTTCACCAAAGGAGGTGAAATTGGGGTTGTTAAATGGACGAAACACGGGCATGACGATGTATTGATAATTCGAATCCTGCGCGTCTTGTAGGACATTAAGCACGGGGACACAGTGGTTCTTGCTATCTTTCTGACTCTCTGTCGACCCTAGACGCGACGCGATAGCGACTTCGTTGGGGTGGATCATAGAGTTGACTCTTTTGATGAACACGTGCCTCCCGTGTTGCCCTTCTTCTGTTGCATCAAGAAGGGCGCCTTTCTTGCAGTACATAAGGCAAAGAAGATGTTTACGCGCACGCAAGAACGACTCACCCACTGGATTATACTATCTTCGAAGAGTTCGAGGCGGGGGTTCTGATCGCCTGTAGATTTCCAAGACGGCTGCCATTCTGGATGATAGCGCGGTCGAAGGATATAACCTTTACTCTTGAAAAAATAGTATCTGTCTCTCCAAAAGATCTCCCGTTCTTGCAGTTGATCCCAACCTGTCATGAGTAAGTTACAAGTTCAAGAGAGTAGACGGACACAGCCACTATTGTCCATCTCATCGCGAGCCATTATGTAAGCGAGATCTAGAATGAGGGTGACGGTACTGTGATTTGTGGGTCCACCTCCTTGGGGCCACCTGCAAAACGGTCTGCCTTTCCGTGGGTAGAGCCAGTGCATTGCCTCAAGGCCTCAATGCCTGCTCATGGGCTCATGGGTGGCGTCGTGACCTGTATCCGATGTAGGTCCATATCAATTTTGTGCGGTGCGGATTGCAGGCATCCATCATTCCTCAACAAAACAATTGCCTCGAGGCAGGTCGCCTCAAGTCACTCACAGCAAATCGAGAGATAATATAAGACAGCACATCGCCATGAGCTTCGTCATTGATATCCTCTGGCCCCCACTGCGCACCTATCCACCATGGCTAGCAATACGTTTTCCTTCTCTTGCAATATATTCGGTTTCATCATGGGAGGTATCACCTTACTTGGACTCCTGATGAACGTCGTTAGATTTCACCTGCCCAGCAACAAGATTAAGGTACTTGAGCTGCTCTTGGACGAAACAGAGACTTTTTTCAAGAAGGCTATCGAAGACGGTCTCCTCAATGATCCCATCTGCGTCCGGGACACCCAAGGGCATCTTTCAATGTAGCCTCATCTCTTCTGTGCTGTGCCGTGCTGATTTACTCGATTCGCCAGGTTGAAGGATCGGACATGTAACTTGCAATCTCTTGCGTATAACGCAACCACCTTACGTCGAGATTACACCGAATTCTTCAAAGGTACCTCAATAGCTATTGGTGCAACCTGTCAATCTCTCAAGATGCTGAGAGCTGAGGTTATAAGTTCTAGCGGAAAGAGACGTCGTGCACTCATGGAGATGGGTGCGGTGACGCAACCTCAGACTGTGCCATCCACTTTACCCCTCCACCCTAAGCATGTCGATTATCCCAATCTGCCACCTGCTGCACAAATCGGTCGTCCCCGCTCATGTCCTCCCGTTTTATCCACAACCAGGAGCTTGGATGATCCTCAAAGCCTCTACACTCTAGACAGTCCCTTCAGTGATTCTGAGCAGATTGGCTCAGATGCACAATCAACAGACGTGCAAAAATGCGCATCTAATGACTATACGTCGTCCAACCTTGAGCTTGAAGCTTGAGTGGCACTGGTAGGGTTGTGGCCTGACGAGCTCAGGACGCACGCCACTCCACCTACACACGGATTCGTCCGGACGGGACTATATATTTATCACCCACTCGGTATCAACTCTGTATACTACATAGTCATCATTGTCCTTTGTCATCGCGTATTGTTGAGGTTTGTCGACCTACGCAACGAACTTGGGTACATCCGGAAACTCGATTGATCAGCAATACCTCGATGAAGTCCTAAGTAAATGATCTTCTCTGATCTTATCTCAATTAATCATTTCATTTACAAGATGGTAACAGAGGATGACATCTGCCTTGTACGTGTTGAGGCGTCCTCGATGTCGCAACGACTTTACGCGAGGACTATACCGAATTTTTCAGAGGCACCTCTACAGGCATTACAAGAGCTTGTCGATCTCTGAAAAAGCTGAGAGCTGAAGTCATCGTCCGTAATTCCGTGCACATAGTTGGGCAGTATTTAACCCAGAGATGTCTAATTGTAGAGCACTAGTGAAGAAGGACATCGCAGACTGATGGAAGTAAATTCGGCACCTCAGGCCCAGGTCGTCCCACCCATTCTATCTGTCAACCCAGGACTCGTCGATCGTTCCACCGTCCCACCTGGCGCTGTCATAATTCGCTCTCAGTCGTGTCCTCCTATTCTTTTGACGAAGAGTATGCATGATGATGATGAAAGTGGAAGAGGGTGATATTCCACGTTCGCCGTCTAAGGAGTACTTGCAGAACTGGGTGGATCGGTGCGGCCCTTTTCGACTGAATTCTGATGCGGCAGTCAATCCAAGTGGTAAACCGGTGGTGATCAAAGACGTCATCTGGTCTGTCCGGTTCAGGAATCACGCTGCTGTCGCGGACACGATGTTCACCCGACTCGGGTCTAGCCGTGACGAGAAGAAGAAGGCGGAAGTTGGGGAGAAGGACGCGGAGACGGAGGCGGACGGAGGAGTGATTCTTCTCGTAGGAGATGCGGCTCATATTCATTCACCTGCTGGTGGACAAGGGATGAACCTCGGTCTACGGGATGCAATCTTCCTGGGAGAAGCGCTCACCAAACATATCGACGCTACTTCGAACAAGTCTGAGTCGCTTTCCGAAGCCGAAGTCGAAGCCAAAGCAGATGGTGTTCTCCGTGAATTCTCCGAAGGCAGACACGCACGCGCTCTCGAGGTCATCAGGTTGACCAAGAATATTCTATCGATTGCGGGGATGAAGTATAGGGAGAAGATGTATTGGTGGTTACCGACTAGTTCGGCGACAGTGAGGGATTGGGCACTTTGGATTGCAGGGAGTATTCCTTTTGTGAGGAACAAGCTGGCTTGGGAGATAAGTGGACTAGGAAGGAGGTAAAGGGTGTCACGGATTCCACGATTAACGCCTGGCTTGCTGTAATGCTGTTTTTGAGTCTTTCGTGTATTAGCGTCACTGTTTGTACAGATTAGTATTGAGAATGACGTACCCGTGTTGTCAGAATGACCTGCCTCTCTTGTCCCGTGAGCATGCTGAGGCCACAGCTTGATATCTAACAGGGGGTGTTTTACGAGAGTGTTCTAGCTCCCGAACCGTATCTTTGGGCGTTAGAATGACAATACATCTGCACCGAAGCTGTCCACAAAAACAGAGACCAGCGGCTCAGGGAGATTCGCCCTGTTAGGATTATGGATTACAAGATATAAAAAATTGTGATCAGGTACCATTCCTTTTGGAACGTCATTGAGGGGCGGGGAACAAACCGAGACCTGAATGAAGTTCTGACTATCTGGTGACTGAGTATTATCACGGCGGCAGTGTTAGCGTAGCAAGGCGGGCCAGGGAATTGATAGACGCGATCCTAGGTATCCCTGCTGCCCGAGAGGAGCAGACACATTGTGTTTTGCGCCTCGAGTTGCTTTGTTTGGATGCTTACCTTTTTCGATACCATTATTGGCGTTTCGTCGTGGGCGAGGCCTCGCCGTCGAGATATCGCGGGACGGTGTCAAGGACGATGAAATCCAAGAGGTATTGATTCATAACACAATAAAACAGAGTGTCGAAACGTGGATGCCGACGCGTGGGATACAGTTGGGGCCTAATTAGTAGGATATACATGGTTGGGAGTACAAGCTCTATTGTAATGCTATTCATCTGATAAATCAGACACGAATCCGAGAAAATAGATAGATAGTGACCCACCCAATGATGCTTCACGATGCTGATTTTCATAGCGATGTCGTAATGGTGATGATGATCGATCTTGAGCTTGAAGTTACAACCCTATTGAACCGCGGACCATACCAACGACGTCCAGTGCATCATTCACGATGCGTTCGATTTGCCCTTCTTCTTTCGCGGGTCGGAGCCTCGTCCGTGAACGAGGAAGAATAGGCAACTTTAGTATACCACGCCAAATCATTTGTGCTTGAACAGCAGTTGGACGTTCCTGCGGATCCGGCTTCGTCATCAACCGGGCAAGGTCTCTCAACAGGTCCAATCCTTTGAACTCATGCGGGTAACATGTTAATTAGTGTTATCGACCAATGGCGGAGAGTACACACATCCACGATCTTGGTTAGATAAACGGTCCCAAGAACGTAAAGGTCGTATTTGAAAGGGTCGTAAGGTTGTCCGGTAAGCTGCTCTGGAGCCTTTATTCGGCCGAGTTCGCCCGTTACGAGACGTTCGCATTGTTCTGGAGCGAATTGGGTCGACAAACCAAAATCGATGAAATAATATTTGATATCGACTTCATACCGATTCCGACTAAGGGAGATGAGTCTTGTGCCGTCTCGAGCCATCCAGGGATTCATTGGATGCCAGCTGTTTTTAAAAAGATCAGGAGCATCCATTAGAATATTTTCGGCAGCACAATCACTGTAGTATTCACAGTCAGCATTGCAACTGAGAACAAGAAATCCACCAACCGGTGTGCCACATTCTGAGCGTGCATGTAGACAAGGCCCTGGTCGCGACAATCAGAAATAACGCGCGTTGGGAGAACAAAATACTGACCTCCAATGTTTGGTTTACAAAATTGACGACTTCCCCGTGTGTGGTAAAGTTAGGATCATCGAATGGACGAAACACGGGCATGACGATGTACTGATAATTTGAATCCCGGTCGTCTGAGAAAACATCAAGAACAGGGGAACAGTGGTTACTGCCATTGTCCTGCAAGTCTGGCGATCCTAAGAGCGACGCGATCCTGACTTCGTTGGGGTTGGTCCTACAGTCGATTCTTTTGATGAACACGGCCTTCCCGTGATTGCCTTCGGAAGCATCAAGAAGAGCCCCTTTCCACTGAACTATGCTATCTTCGAAGAGTTCGAGGCGGGGATTGGGATCAAAGTGAAATTTCCATGATGGCTGCCACTCCGGGTGATAGCGGGGTCTAAGGGTATAACCTTTACTTTTGAAAAAGTGGTATCTATCTCTCCAAAAGATTTCCCAGTCTTGGAGGTAGTCAGGAGTTGGATCCGTCATGAATAAGTTCAAGAGTAGGCGGACACAGCCACTATTGTCCATCTCGTCACAAAAGCGTGGCATTATGTAAGCAAAGAATGATGGTGAACAATTCATGTTCTATTAATACACAGAATAGTCTTATAGGTCCACATAGGTCCGTCTGCAAAGCCTCAGCCTGCTGTTTGCACGCTTTCATTAGCTCTGATCAAAAAAGAGCACCATTACCTCAAAACTTGGCCTTGGGTACCGACATGACGTTTATCCAGTGCGGCGCGGATTACAGGCATCCGTCATTCCTCAAACAAAAAAGTTGCCTCGAGGCAGGTCGCCTCGAGTCCTCCACAGCAAGTCGAAAGATAATAAAAGCCAGCATGTCGCCATGGACTTCGTCATCTTTACTCTACTGTCGTGCACCCACTCACCATGTCCAGCGATTCGTTTCCCTTGTCTTCTAACGTGTTTGGTTTCATCATGGGTGGTATTACCTTGCTCGGGCTCTTGATCAATATCTGTCGCTTTCACCTCCCCAGCAACAAGATCAAAGTATTGGAGTCGCTGTTGGACGAGACAGAGACCTTTTTTAGGAAAGCTATTGAAGATGGCGTCCTCATCGAACCAAACTTTGTTAGGGAAACCGAACAACATCTCGAGATATTGAAACGCAGGACATACAGTCTACAAGCCAGCGCATACAATGCAACAACTCTTACCAAGGACTACAGCGAATTCTTCGGAGGTACTTCAACCGCTATCGGAGCGGCTTGTCAGTCCCTTAGGAAACTCAGAGCGGTGGTCATTGTCCGTGATTTATGCGCAATCTCGAGTGGTGTCTGAATCCTGACGAAATCTCAATAGAGTTCTAGCGAAGAGGGACGGCGTCGGCTCATGGAAATGAACTCGACTTCTCAGGCTGCTCCCTCAATTCTACCCCCCAACCCTGTGCCTCAGGTCGAGAACCACCCCACTTTACCTGCAACTGAGATCACACGCCCTCGCTCGTGCCCTCCCTCCATATCAATGTGGAGCTTTGATGACACTAAAAGCGCCGCTGCTCCAGAAAGTGAGTTGCTTGATATCTTGCTTGTGTGGTGGCATCTGACTGATGGAACATTAATAATGGCGCAGATCCTTTTAATGATCCTACGTCAATTGAATCATATATTCATACAGCAGATGCGCAGCTTTGCACACCTGCTGTCCATACGTCGACCGATCTTGAGCTCGAAGCTTGAGCACTATAGGTGTGACTCAGGTAGCACCTCACCCGACGTACACATTTCACACTCTCCCACGGATTCTTCTGGACGGCCTTGCCCCTCCTGGCTGTAATATATATTTATCACACTCTCATTGCCAATTCTGTACATAATTGTCTTCTTCCTCGTGTATTATCGAGGATTGTCGACTTTCACAACAAACTTGGGATTGAAGGATGTGTCTGTAGAGTCGGTCGATCATCAATACCTCCTTCATGTGAGATGTAAATTATCTTCTCTGAACTTATCTTAATTATTCATTTCATTTACAGGATCTTCTGTAGATTCTTCCTTTTGATACCCAGTAACGTAGGACAATTCACTGCACAAGTCCGAAAGCACAGCAACAAATATGCGACTCATTGAATCGAAGTTAAAAGATTCTCTGATTATTATCATTTGATGGCGACCGCGAAAGAGAACAGGCGCAACATTCATTTGCAAAGGGTAAGATCTCGACGCAATTGTGCACTCATACCGCACACTCGTCCTGCGTTACAGCGGGTGTCATTCATTAATTCCAATAGCGACTATTAGCGAAGGCCAATCGAGACGCCGCCCAACTCTCTAGATAGACACTATCGTCCATCTCGTCAAAGTGTGACATTATATAAGCAAGAATGATGGTGAGCAATTCGATGTACACGAGTCTGGTGGGTGCAGATACTTGGGGCCACCAGTAAAACGGTCTGTCGTTTGCACTCTTTCGCGAGGAGAACTAGCAGTGCCTCAACGCCTGCTCATGGGTGGCGTCGTGGCGTCTATCCGGTGTAGGTCCACATCAATTTCGTGCGGCGTCGGATTACAGGCGTCCATTCTTCAACAAGACAGTTGCCTCAAGCCCGAGAAGGTCGCCTCAAGTCATTTACAGCAGGTCTAGAGATATTAAAAGGCAACATGTCGCGGTATCATCTCCCCACTGCTATGTACCAACAACTACGTGTCATCATCACTACTGTGTACCGCCCACTACGCTTCGCCATTCTCTGCCTACTACTGTGTATTCATCCACCATGCCCAGCGTTACGCCCTCGCTCTCTTCCAACGTTTTTGGTTTTGTCATGGGCAGCATTGCCTTGGTCGAACTTATGAGGAACGTCGTTCGGTTTCACCTTCCGAGTAGTAAAATCAAGGTGCTCGAATCTAACGAGACAGAGACATTCTTCAAGAAAGCTATTGAAGGTGGTCTCCTCATTAAACCAAGGTTCGTTCAGGAGACCAAACGTCGTCTTGCAATGTGAATCCGTTTCCTCTTCTCCCTCCTCGCCTGAACTGATCATGCGTACTTACCAGGATCAGAACGTGCAGGCTTCACTCGCAATCCCGTGCATCCAGTGCGACTACCCTAAGCAAGGACTACGCGGAGTTCTTCAGAGGCACGAAGACGACAGCGATAGAACAGTCCTATCAAGCCATCATGACACTCAGAACGGAAGTCATCGTTCGTGATCTCATAAGCATCGTTGGGT
Source organism: Chalciporus sphaerocephalus (assembly GCA_038094055.1). Classification (NCBI taxonomy): domain Eukaryota; kingdom Fungi; phylum Basidiomycota; class Agaricomycetes; order Boletales; family Boletaceae; genus Chalciporus; species Chalciporus sphaerocephalus. Next base: position 268 of record JBBPTH010000167.1, on the reverse strand, counting down.
GATATCTGACCTAGAAACGATAGAGCTCTAGTGAGGAGGGACGTCATCAACCCATGGAGATGGATACGGCACAAGAACCTTCCATGCCCTCTGAGCCCTTCAACTCGGTGGTGAATCGTCGCGCTGCCACCGAGATCGTCCCCCCCCACTCGTACCATCCTTCCCTCTCTACGTGGGGCACTCATCAGTCTGGCAGCGCATCGTTTGGGAAGGTGGGTTGTTTAAGAGCGTGTTTGTAGTGGAATCTAACTGATCGGACGGGTGGCGC
>JBBPTH010000166.1:0-27853 GCA_038094055.1 Chalciporus sphaerocephalus | reverse complement strand
CTTCGGATAACGCTCAGCATTTCCTTGTCTGCAATTGGGTAGTTACGTTCTTCTGGTGACATGGAGTGTGATGAGAATGCGACAGGATGCCATATGCCATCTTGTTCTATAGATAGAACGGCACCAGTTGCAAAATTAGATGCATCGGTTTCTAGGCGGAATTTCTTGTCATTGTCTGGGAATGCAAGAATGGGAGCCGTGGTGAATTTTCCTTTTAGCGTGTCAAACGATTCTTGTTGTGGTTCCTTCCATGAGAAAGGAGTGTCTTTCTTGGTAAGGTCATTCAGGGGTCGTGCGACTTGTGCATAATCCTGAATAAAACGGCGATAGAAGTTTGCTAATCCTAGGAAGCTTCTAACTCCTCGGACGGTAGTCGGAGTTGGCCATTCGGTGATTGCCTTGACTTTGTCATCGTCCATTTTGATACCTTGTGGAGTTATTGTCATGCCAAGGAATTCAACTTCTTTGGTGTGAAAGTGACACTTTTCTGGTTTGACGAATAGGTCATTCTCTTCTAGACGTGAGAGGACTTTGAGAACTATTTTGGCATGTTCCTTTATGTCATCTGTCTTTGTAAAGATCAAGATGTCATCGATGTAAACAACTACGGCGTCTTCCATGTCTGCAAATAATTCGTTCATCATTGTTTGGAAGGTCGCTGGGGAGTTGCAGAGACCAAAATACATGACTAGTGGTTCGAAAGATCCTCTATGACAAACGAAAGCGGCTTTCCATTCATCGCCTTCTTTGATTCGGATGTTGTTGTAACCCCATCTGAGATCCATCTTGGTAAATAGTTTAGCTCCTTTTAGCTTATCGACCAATTGGGAAATCAGGGGTAGCGGATAATTGTTTTTCACTGTGTGTTCATTGAGATATCGGTAATCCTGTACCATGCGCTTCTTGCCATCTTTCTTTGGAACAAAGAACACAGGGGATGTCTGTGGGGATGTGGAACGGCGGATGTATCCTTTTTGGAGTTGATCATCAATGAACGCACTGACTTCTTCTTGTTCCTGTGGAGATAGAGGGATCAATCGGCCTTTCTTTGGCACGAAAGATTCTTTGAGATCTATGGCGTGATCCCATGGTTTACGTGTGGGCATGCGCTCGGATTCTTTCTTCTTGAAAAGGTGGATGAACTTGTGATAAAATTGGGGGACAAGATCTTCCGGGGTTTTCTCTGGTAATTTATCCTTTTCGGGGATTTCTTTCTTGAGCGCGTAGACGTGATTTAATGCCACACGTTCTTGTTCTTCTATCTGCCGTGAGAACGAAGATTTCTGTTGGAGATCTCGACAAGTCCATGGACAGCGTGTCATGGATACTTTGCCTCGTGACCAATCTATTTCCGGATTATGGTTCTTTAGCCATGTGTATCCTAGAATAACCTGATTCTTTCCAAGATTGGTTACTTCAGCTGTTGTCTTCTCACGATGTCCTTGGTAGTCGATGATTATTTCTGCATAGTGTGTGATGTCTCCTGCAGAGTTTCTACTTCCGTCGACATTGTACACTGCTAGTTGGTGCCTGAGAGGCGAAAGGGGTAATTTGAGCTTCTTGGTCCAAGATTTGTCGATGAAGATAGTGTTAGCACCTGAGTCCAGCAGGGCTTCTGCGGGTGTGAACTGTTTGCTATTAATGGGTGCTATGCTGATGGATAGGGTAATCTCTCTGGAATTGTTCCCACGAATACGGATTTGGTCTGGGATTTCGTTGTCTATTGTTTTAACGGAATTAAGCACCGGTTTCAAGTCCCGGCCGAGCTCACTTGAATGAGACCCCGTTAGACTATTGTTAGATTGTTTCTTGTTAGCTTTGGCGACCTGGACACCCAGTTTGTCTAGATCGCTTTGGCTTTTCCCTTGCCTTCTTCCTCTGTTTCAAGGAAGGAGGCCTTCATCTTGTCGAATTCCAATTGTGAATCGTGAGATTCTTCAGGGTCTGAGTTCAAGGTTCGAGCTTGGCGTGTGCTCTTTCCTTTGTAGTTCCTACAATTGTTCTTGTGTTCACCTCGTGACCATCCACAGTTTCGGCAGCGTGTGGAAGGTTGTTTACAATCACGTGCGAGGTGTGGTCCAAGACAATTATAGCATTTGCCTCTTAAGGAAGTTCTATTTGCAGCACCAATGTCCATAGGTGCGCCTCGACCTGGTTGTATTCCATATTCGGTGAACCTTGGCTGAGGTGGCGGGCGCGAGTTACTCTGGTGTGACGTACTCCCAGAATAGGGTCGGAACGGATTTCCTGTGGATCGTTCTAATCTCATTCTTTCGTATTCTTTTCCAATGGTTACGTAGTCATCTAGGAGTTCTTGCACGGTATTGGCCCGGGTCATATTTAGGGCTTGTTGTTGATAAATGCGGAAGTCAACTGCCTTTCTTAGTATGGTTAGACCGTGCTCTTCTGAGATTCCTGATTCTTGGAAAAGGATGATGAAGAGTTGTGAAAACGAATGGATATCCATGGATCCTTGTTTGAGAGCTTCTAGCTTCTTCAAACTTTCGTGCGCTAGAACCTCTATCTGGAAGAAGCCTCGGACTTTGGCTTCTAATTCGGCTAAAGTTAGCCAGGCGGCATCTCCTGGACGGGCCGGAGGTGTTCCTACTGGAATTTCGGAATTCCTTTCACATGCTTCTAATGTTAGGAGTGCGAACCTGGATGCTTTTCCATTCATCCGTGAGAGAATTGCCACAGTGCGGAGTTGATTTGTGTCCCAAGTTTGTTGAGCAGCCCATAACTTGGTTCGGAGCCACCATAATCGGAAGGCGGGGCGGTTTCCGTCCCAATAGCCTGGGTCAGCAATCTTCTTGGTAACATCTCTCTTTCTTTCTGCATTGGCATTTGTTTGTTCTAAAGTTAGCGCGTTGAGCGCGTCAATGAGGTCTTGTACGTCATTTCCGTGAGACATGTTTATTTATGTTTTCGTGAGAGTTTTCTAGCTTGTTTGAGTAAACGAGAATGGGGAGAGTCCTTAGGATATGCGTTAGGGAGCTTTCGTTGAGCGAGTTTGGTAATAGAAGATTGAAAACGTTGACGTTTTTCTTTAGTAAGTTTGGTATGTCTGTTTACACAGTCCAGTGTGCTAGTTCTCTGGTTCAGGAGCGGGTAACTCAGCAGAAGGATTCCTTCTTTGGTAAGGAGGAGGTGCGGTGCGATCGGCAATAGAAATGCCGTAAACGGAAAATTGGTTTACGCGAGGTAAATTTCGTGGAGCAGGAAAATATGAATGATCCGACGCTTCTGATTCTTCTCTTTGAGAATGAGGAGGGGAAATATTTGTTTGATTGGCTGGGGTTGGAGGTCTGACTCTGACTGGAATAGGTTCTTCCTCTTCTTCTTCTTCTTCTTCTGACTCTTGTTCTACTTCTTGTTCAGGGGCTTGTTCAGGGGCTACAGGATATATTGCAAAGGTTGTATAGACTATTTCACAGGAACCGTTGAGGTTTCCTGAGACTACTTGATGGCCTAAGATAAGGTAGATGGCCGTAAGGGCGTAGGGGAGGTAGTAGTACCCTAATCCTAATTGCCCTAGTAGCGAGGCGAGAGCGAGGAGTAGTACTTTTGTAGGTACGGTCTTTTCTATGTACCTTACGCTTCTTCCTTTTCTCTGTAGTCTGACCCCGTTCTGGTGGTAGGTCAGTTCCCGATCGGCGATTCGGAAGAGCAGATCCTTCGCCAATAATCTCCTCTGGTGTGGCCCTGAGAAAACGTCGAGATAGAGCCCAACGTTGATCTGGTGGAGTGTGTGGTGAGACGTGTTGGAAATAGTGAATGAGGAACCTGATCCTACTTTGGACCGAGAACTGGGGAACCGGTTCGAAGTTAGCCGGTTGGAATCTGGGACCTAAGGGGGACCAGTCAACTGGCTCTGCAAGTTCGGGGGGCGGTTGCTGGAAAGGATAGAAGGGATCGAATCTGTCCCTGTATTCCCTAATATGGTTCTCGACTTCGGGGTCGAGAGGGTTCTGACGGGGTTGGTTAGGCCTTGGGTCTCTAGTGGGTAATGGAATCCTTATGAGGAGTTGCAGACGACCGAGAAGGTCGGCGGGATCAAAGCGGGAATAGGGGCCTACGCTCCCACGGGCAGGACTAGGAGAGCGGGAGAGTGGAGTGTCGGGTTGTGGGATGATCTCTTGGTCGTTGGGGTCTTGGACCCAATCTCTGAGACGTCCGGTGATGGGGTCGTGGGTTTCAAAGATATCGTAACCGGGGTAGGTGATGTTAGTGCGGACTGGTGGGTAAGTGTTGCGGAACACTAGGGGTGAGCCTTGTCAGATGTCGCCCTTGACCTTATCTAAAGGAAGGTTCTTACTTGTCACTCTTTATCGATATGAGTACTGGTTTACTCTTCAAGTTCTAGTGGTTCGGCTTGCAGGTAGCTAATCTGCAAGGGGAAGGTTAGTACAGTCTTGTTCTAATGAAACACTCAACAACTCACCTAGAGCGCTGAAGTGCTTGAGTCAGAACAATAAGGTAGTCAGGCAAGTGGAGAGCTGATGAGGAGAACTCCAGGAGAACAAGACTGAGGGGGACGCCCTTCAGACTCCTGGTTTATATACTATTGGTGTGTTTGTACCTATTTGGTATGAACCTTAATTAGTAGCCAATAGCGTAAGTAGAGCGTACAGCAATGCGCAGCAGGCATAGCCTTGCGCAGTAAGCTGAGTAAGAACAATAGAAATGATGAGTAAGGATTGACTGCGGCGCAGCAGTCTTAGTAAGAAAAGGAATCAAGAATGAGTAAGTGGAAAAATGGTCCATGTCACGTGACAAGTGTCAGGTGATCAGGTCACGTGATCAAGTCACGTGACTATTGTACAAGATATTCGACTAAGTCCAAAAGTAAAGCTGAGTCAAGTAAAAGCATAGTGAAGTAAGTAAAAGTGTAGGATAAGAAAGGTAAGAAATGTACCGTTTGTAACAACTTCTGCTCCTACTTCTGCTCCTGCTATCAACCAGACTGTGGTCATTAATCATAGACCACCCTAGTCTAATAGCTGGAACTCCTCCAACCAGCAGCAGTATCCTGCTCAGCAGAAATGCAAGCACAGTGGAAGAGGTGGTCATGGTAAGGGTTATAGCAATAATAACCAAGATGGTAACCAGGGCAGACAAGAAGGCTCTTTCTAACAGAGGAATCAGGCTCCCTTAGGTAATTTTTAGTAACAGAGGTCAAGGTCTGATAAGGATAAGAGATGGGTCAATGCTATAAAGGGAGATTCTTTTGTCAATGTAGTTCACACCTTTCTTTATTTAATTGATGAAGAAAACCCTGTTGTTATTGATGATATCATCATCAACTGCATCAAAATTACTGAAGAACACACATTATGTGCTCAATCACCTGATTCAGATGCCATGTCCATCACTGCTGCTGCCAGATAGCACAAGGAGGTGGATAATGGTATAAATATCACTAGTCCCTCCAACCAGCTCTTTTAGTTCAGCTCTCTCCTCTAAAAACTGAGAGAAAAGAGCAAAGTCTAAAAAAGGGAAATTCTGGTGGGAACAGGATGATAAAGGGGCTAAAGAGTCCTACAATGGCAATGATAGGTGGTTTACAGATGATCATTGGAAACATGGGTTCAGTGTTGGTGATAGCAGAGGTGATTTCTCTGCAGTTCTTGATTATGATGACTATGTAGACAACAAGAACTACTATATAGAATTTGAGAACTACTTTTATGATTATTTGAGGGTCAATGCCCTAGTGTAAACCAAGTCATTGCAAGAATTCTATCAAGATCACTGGTTAGTGGATAGTGGTGCAACAGACCACATATCAAACTGTCTTTCTGATTTTGTGTCCATTGCTGAGACTACTTGCATGGCACTTCTAACAAATAATCAGGTACTTGAAATAATTGGTTCTAGAACTACTGTTATCAAACCTAAAGAAGAGAAGTTTCCTTCAATAACCCTTACTGGAGTTTGGTACTTAGCTAAAGCTACACACCATATCTTATTGGTTTCAACTTTGACTCACATTAGATTCTATTGTGAGATAAAACAAGAGACTAAAATCTGTGACATGCATGGATACTTGGTAGTACAGATCTCTGCATTGCTATCATGTAGTGTACTATACTTGTTTCAGTGTAAATAGATTATTCCAGATACAAGCATTTGTTCCTTGTAGAACATGGATTCTTATGACTTATGACATCAATGCTTCAGGCATATTGCCAAGAATTCTCTATGGCATGTGCACAATCATACCAAAGGTCCATCATGACTCTCTATTTCTTCAGATTCTATTCCTTGTAAAGGATATGCTCTTGGGAAGATACACAAATGACCATTTACTACCTTGGACAAATGATCCTCAAGGATTCTTGGTTATATTCACATAGATCTAGTCAAGATGTCACTTGAATCTCGATTGTGTACTTGCTATATCTTAACATTCATTGACAATTACTTTACTTTTCCATGCCTGGCTTTTATTCAAAATAAGTCAGATATATCTCTATACTTCAAGGAGTTGATTGTCTGGGCTGAAAACCAAACCAGCAAAAAATTATCCTCTGTCTATTTCAACCAAGAGGAAGAATACATATCTAGAGAGCTTCAGTTGTTCCTCACATCCAGAGGAATTGAACATCAGAAGACTGTGCCTCACCTCCCTCAACAAAATAGTCATATAGAATGCTTTAATCAGACAATCCTTGAGAAAACAGAAGCCATGCACTATCATGCCTGTCTTCCATGCAACTTCTGGCAAGATGCTATAGAAACTTCAGTGTATATTTATAACCATCAACTCTTGCACTATCATGAATAGAAGACTCCTATTGAGATCTTTATGGAAGATATACCTAATGTCTCCTATTTCAAGATCTTTGGATATCAAGCATATATCTTCATTCCCAAAGGACAGAGAGCAAGCAAACTTGTCCTCAAATCTGAAGAGATGAGCTTTATTGGTTATGAGAAAGGCACCAAAGGCTATCACTTCTGGTCACCTACTTGCTGACCTGTTTTCTTATCTTCCACTGCCATATTTGATGAAACAAAGTTCTACAATTGTCCTGGAGAAAGAAAAGATAAACTTACCTCTATTTCATATCACTCTGATGATGATAAAGACTCCAAAGATAACAATCTGGAAGACTTACCAGATAAGATTTTAGACCCTCCTTTGGATGATTTCCTAAACTTAGACTTTCAAGATCTACTCAATAATGACCCAGACAATAAAGGTGATGATCAGCAACCACTATCTTCTTCACCTCCTCAAATACCTCCAAGAAGAGATGCTGACTTGTCCTCACCTCTACCACTATCACAGAAACCTATACCTGTAGTTCCAAAGCTCAGACACTCTTCTCAGACTCCTAAACTCAATATTTAGCCTGACAATGCCTATAGCAATCATCCTGCTGTCAAAATTGAAAGAGATATCAGAGCTGACCAAGATCCAATTCAGGAGGAGCAAGATAATTCTATGCTTGATGCAGAAGTGAAAGAAGAACTTCATCCTGCTCAATTGGCAAATGAGGAAGAAGATCCTAGACAAATGTACAGTGGTAAATGGATATATCACCATCTGAATTCAGCCATAATCCTAGAAGACATTCCCAAATACTACAAGGATATCACAAGACTTCCAGATATTGAGTGCATAGAATAGATGAATGCAATGAAGGAAGAAATCAAATCTCTCACAGATCATAAAGTCTAGGATCTAGTAAATCTTCTCAAAGGTCATAAGATCATCAAAGGAAAATGGGTATTTGCTGTTAAGAGTGATGCCTACAAGAAAGCAAGATTCATTGCTAAAGGCTTCACTCAAGTCTTCAGAATAGACTATGAAGAAACCTTTGTATCTGTTACAAGGTTTGAATTCATCTGACTCCTTCTAGCTCTAGCTGCACTTGAAGATTGGGAACTCAAGTCCCTAGATATCAAGACTGCTTTCCTATATAAAGAACTTAATGAGAAGATCTACATGGATCAATCTGAAGGCTTTGTAGATAAGGGTTGAGAGAAGAATGTTTGTTGACTTAATCAAGCCATTTATGGCTTAAAGCAAGCTGCCCTATAATGGAACAAGGCACTGCACCAGAGTCTTAAAGACCAAGAATATAAAAGAATATTTTCTGTTCCCAGTGTCTATGTCAAAGATTATTGGATCTGACATTATCATTATGACTATCTATATTGATGATACATTGTTAATGGGTAGTAATAGGCCTCTTATCCTTGAATACAAAAAGAAGTTCATAAGACTTGAGAATATTGTAATCATGTAGAAGCCAAAGAGCTTCTAGGAATGCATATCATCCAAGATCACAAGAAGAGAACTCTGCTCCTTGACCAATCTGCCTATGTTGAGAAAGTAGGCAAGAGACTTGGTTTTGAAAACACAAATCCTGCTTACACTCTACTTCTCTCTGGTTATAATCCAGAACCATCATAATCTTCTATATCAGATGCAAAACTTCTTTATACTGAAAGTTGACCTATAAAAAAAGAGAGATAGCTGAGCTATCTGACCTAGTAACTTTCAACCTATATTATTCTCAGTTTATACCAACTCTTCTCAATCTACTTTTCATTTGTGAATACATCTGCCCTTTGTGAACCCATTACTTGGCTTAACACTACCAAATTCTTCACTCAGTCATGGCTGCTCCTCTCCCATTATACATTATCTATAACATAGATTTTACTCCCCTATATCCTAGTCCTTTGAAATAGCTTATTATTTAAAATACTTATCTTTACCCTGCTGACTTTTGCCTTTTCTATCTGCATGCTCATGACAAAGTAGTTGATAGGTGAAATAGCCCAAATTCACAAAGGTGTAACTATTAAGCTAATATGGGACAATAACTACTAGTACTACAGAAACATAATGGTCTGCTTTCTTGACCATATCTAGTATAATGCAGATAGCTACATATTTGAAAGTCTAATACATCAGTGGTTGGAAAAAAATATATTGTAAAGAAAAAGCTCAAATCCCCTAACCAACTCTCTTCTCAATCTACTCTCAGATAATAATAATGGATGGGAAAATATAGGAGCCATGTGAGATGATATACCTAGGCTCATAGATAAAGAACAGACAGTAGTAGAGGGCAACAATTAATTATCTGGAGATCAATCTATAGAAAGAGAGCAGTATTATTGCTCAATTCTTTTGTCTATACTTTATAGACTTGGTCATTTTTCTCTTCTTTATCTTATCTTATTTTATCTCATACTTTTATCTTATCTTCTAATATTGAGTCTAGACTCAGATCTAGATCTCTGCACTTTTTCCTTTTGGTCTTGCTTTTATTTTATGGCTATGCTATTCATTTTCATTCAATCTATAGCCTTATTCCCTCTTATCTTCAGAGCTATGGATATTTTCTTTAGTAGTAGATGAAAACCAAACATATACAGATAGTGCTATACTAGATATTCTCCAGTGTTGGCATTATCCTGAATTCTATACAGGACTTAAGTCATCCCTGCTAATATTCAATTAAAAGTTGAAAGTTTATAGGGAAGACACCTAAGAAGACTCAACTTGAAGTCTCTTGATTATGTATTGTGGGTTTATATATTACAAGAATTGTTTGTAACTTTTTAGATATGCAGCATCAAAGTATTACTAATATAAGAGAATATATGAAGTAATCTTACCAATATAAGAAGAGATATATACAAGAATGTTTTAGAAGAATGATATCATGTTATATAATCAGATCTAGACTACAAGATAAATGATAAATAATAAGATCTTATCTAGTTGGATTTAGAAAAGAAAAAGTAAAGAAAAATAGTAGTTAGATAAAGCATCTGTAATATCCAGTTTGATTTACTTGATATTCTTCATTAAAGTCTATTATATAAAGTATCTCAATCAATCTTTCTTCTTCCCTAAGTTTAAGTAGCATCTAATTGTCTTATAACTTTTGAGTATTTTATTTTGGCTTCTACAAAAGATTGAAGGCTATCAATACAAAGAAATTTATCTCTTCATACTAGGATAGATTTCTCCTTAATCTAGTCTTTTGTCCTTTCCTTCTCTATATGATCTTTTTTATTATAGTTAGAATCAAAGCAAATAACTACATTATGCAAGTACAGAAGTACAAGCATAACATACTTGTAGTAGCTATAAACTATACCAGTGGTAACATCTGTATATTCTACTATATCCTATATTGTTGCAGCATTGTCATAATGATCTATACTATTTAAGAAAATAGCAAGCTAGAATCAAACAGATAGCTGTTGTTATAATTTTCTTATCTATCCCTATCTATCTTCTTTTCTTCCCTTATTACTCTTGATCTTTTATCAATCAATCTCATCAATCTTGCTATACAAATAGACTAAGGATTGCACAATTAATTCTTCTCTAACTAATAGGATACCTTAGTATTTCACACTGTATTATATCCAAGCTAGATCTATATAATATATTGCTAGTTTTTAGCCTCTCTCTGTGATTGATCTCTTCTTCTTATTAATAAGTCTTAACTTCACTAGAAGAAGTAGCTAGAGCTAGGATCTATGCAATAGTATAATAGCTATCAGTTGAAGTGATGAGAATTCCGGACAGTGAGAGAGATATATTATTAGATTCTAAAGAGTCAGAGTTGAAATTGTTGCTGATAAAAAATATAGGATAATAGTAAATTTGAGTAATTGCACTGAAGACATTAGAGATAATATGAAGCTTTTGGTAAAAGAGATGTAGGTAATTAGTATTATAAATGCTACTTTCTGGATTTTTTTCATAACTTCACTTGTACTTATGAATATACTTTACTTTTTCTTTTACCTGATTGCTCACAGACAATCTTATTTATGTTAGATCTATACAATTCTCTAACCATGCCTTATGACTTTCTTAAGATTCCCATATATGATCTTCTGCTCTGCCATACCTCATGATATATACATGTATCTTTTCTAACATATATATTATATATATTATGCTTCTCTTTCATGCTATGGCTATTACGCTTGGCCTTGGGAAGGTGAAGCATAGACACAGCATGGTCATAGCTAGTTAAGAGTTCGGTGATACTCACAATGGGTAATCTGTACTAGAGTCAAGGTTCACCTGCAATGGGTCTTCTGTGCAGAAGTCGGGGGTACACTAGCTCTGGGTCATCAGAGCTAGGAGTCTAGGGGTTGAGCAACAAAGAGTCCTAACAAGGACTTGGCAGTAGTTGGCAATAATATAGTTCCAATAAGAGAGGTTTCAAGATGAAATAGTGACAAGAAGTCCCACAAGGAATGGTAAAGGTAAGGGCAGGTGGATTGAGACTAGACTACTGAGTACTTGCATACAGGCTACATAGATCTAGCTTAGGGTATTAGGTAGGAAAGGCGCCCCTTTTATACTACAAAGAGTGCACACGGATCAAGGGTTGTAAAAGAAAAACAGAGGAAAAGCAAGAATAATACGTACAGTATTGGTTAACGAATATTGTATGATATGTTTATCGATGGTGTGAAGATGGTGTTAGTGAGAGAATGTGACGAGGTCGTGAATGAAGTCAGCTGACACAACAAGAATCGAAGAAAGGATTAACCTAGGTGGGACTCAAACCTGCAACTAGAATTTAGTTATCATGACAAGTGAAAGAAAAGATAGGCGAGAAGTGGGCAATCATAACACTACTCCCATACTAGAATCAAATCTCCGATGAAGATAACCCTAGTAGAAATCCAGTCCAGAGAGGCCTAGAGAGCCAGTCATGTTGGTATATGCTATGTTATTGTGAGAATCATCCCAGTCTTTGTTGTCAGAGTCAACTGTGAGAGAGGCAGCCAGAGGGGAGCAAAGGTGTGGGCATTGAAGAGAATTGTGGGTAGGGGTGCCACACCAGGTAAAGCGTACTCTGCTAAAGATATTGCATGTGGGACAGTGGGGACAATCTGCCTGAATATGGCCAGGGGCCTAATGAAGGTAGTGGGGACATTGATAGGCCGAGCATTGGAGATGGCGATATCCCAGATGGCAGCAGGTATAACAGGCTTCATGGTATCATAGGTGGTCCAGGGATAGCACATAGGTCTCTGTGAGCAGGAGGTTCTCCTGTAACTGAGCTATCTCAGTGTGTTATATGGGGTCCTCTTCTTCAGAAGAGAGAGGTTTGCTAGAGGCGGAGGGTGTAGATGAGGCTGGAGTCCTTTTGATGACAGGGGAGGCAACATGAGAGGCTTTGGCGAGTTTCCTAAGGTATTATTCTAGGTTGAGTAGGAACTTGTCCATACCCAACTCATACAAGGCCATGGAGATTGCAGCGTATAGCTCAGAGTGGATGTTATTAATCACAGAAGTGTCAAAGACTGGGGTTTGTAAAGTTATCATCCGCGAGATGGGGATAAGGCAAGCAGTTTGGAGATAGGCCTTGTAGAGCATGTAGAGTAGTGATGACATGTTAAGGTAGCTTTCTATAGGAACTGTGAGATGAGAGTTGGTGAGTCTATCTGCCATATGAAGCATGGTGTGTTCGTCTGGAGACCTGGGACATAAGTGGGAGGCATATAGTGGGATGTCAATAGACTGGATGTCATGAACAGGCGGGGTAGGGTTTCAGTGGATGGGGTTCCAGCGGCTCTTAGTGGTGTCGAAGTACCAAGAGTTTTCTCTTGGTGGGAGTAAGTGGTGGTGAGCATAGTATGAGGGAGGTGCTGGGAGGCCAGGAGGGAACATAGAATTCAAGGGGTTCAAAGGGGATAAATTTATCAAAGAGATAAAAGGATCATAGGTACTCAAAGTATCAAGGGATAAAGGAAACGAAATGGAAATTGAAGGAATAGAGGGAGACAAAGGGTTTGAAGGCATAGTTGATTACAAGGTTTTACAAGGGTGGTGAGGTGGTTTTGAGGGTTTGCGAGAGAATGCAGAGGGATGGGACTTTTTATAGTTTTCAAGGACGTCAGAGGCATGGGTGAACTGGTCTTCCTTCAACCATTGGTCTTCTTCAGTAGAGTATCCTTTCCATCGAACGAGATAAGAGCAGTTGACTGGAAGGCCATGGTAATGTAAGATCTTTTCAATCTTGTATTCCTCTTCTCCTTCAATAAGGCCTGATGGTAGAGCCAGGTAGTTTGGGCTGTGGATGGTGTTTTTGCGATAGAGCAATAACAGGGAAGCATGGAACACATTGTATATCTTCCACATCGGTGACAGGCAGAGTTTGTAAGATAACAGTGATAGGACCTGGATAACAGTAAAGGGTCCTTCTCACTTTGGAGCAAACTTGGATGATATGAGAGTTCGTTTCAGATTTCTGGCTTCTAGTCAGACTTGGTCTCCTTTGATGAAAGAAGTAAATTTCTGTCGGGTATGAGCAGCCATCACTTGTCTGGCAAGCTCATGGGTGGCAAGGGCTTCTTCTCGGGCAGCGAGTAGTATCTTGAGGTGGGTTTCAGTGGCTGGGATAGTGGTTTTGGCAAGGATAGAGGATAGGGCGTGGGGCTTGTAACCTATCATCAGGTAAAATGGGGATTTTATTTTCCAGTGACGGAATGAGTTCTGTGGTTGTGAGTGAATTTGGCATGAGTAATAGAATCCGCCCACGAGATGGGGTTATCTCTGCAGTAGATCCGTAAATAGGTTTCTACTTCCTGGTTGACATATTCTGTTTCTCCATTAGATTGTGGGTGGTATGCAGTGGAGAGTAAGAGGTTGTATTCAAGGAGGCAGCCGAGTTCTTTTGCAAATTCAGAGGTGAACTGAGGGCCTCTGTCACTGATAATCTTGTTGTAGAGTCCAAATTGTAGGTAGACTTTGTGGAAGAATAGGTCAGCCACTTCTTCAGCAGTGATGGTTTTCTTAGTAGAGCAAAGGATTACCCCTTTTGTAAGTCCATGGTTGACTATGACCAATAGGGAATCAAAGCCAGAAGAGAAAGGGAGATCTGTGATTAGATCACAGGAGATCTGCTAGAAAGGGCATTGGGCATGGTATTTGATTAGGGACAGGGGTAGGGCAGTGGAATGTGTGTTGGCCTTATTCTATTGGCAAGTTCTACAGTCTTCTATGTACTTGTGTACAAATTGGGCTAAACCTGGCCACCAGAACTCTTCAGCAACAAGTTGGCGGGTTTTGAGGATATCCTGGGTGTCCAGCGGTAGAGTGGTCATGGCACCATTTGACAATGTCATGATGGAGTTTCTTATTCTGGGGTACATAGACGCATCCTTGGTAGGTGAGGACACCATCCTGGAGTTGACAATCAGTGAGGCATGAGCAGAACTGAGAGGGAATTTCACTATTGATAGCCTGGAGAGCAGTCATCAGGAAAGGGTCTTCCTTTCTGTAGGTGTCAATATAGATTCTCATGGTGGTGTCGATTATGTGAACAAAAAGTGAAGGCGGGAGTAGTGTGGTACCGGCATTGTCATTGTCAGACTTGGGTAAGTGGTCATGACACCATGAGAGGACATCAGGTGCGTTTAGGGTAGATCCGGGTACATGGATCAGTTTCAAGTTGAAGTCAGCAAGGTCGAGAAGCCAGTGGGCTTGTCGACAATTAAGATCCCTGGGTTTACAAAACTATGTCAGGTTCTTATGGTTGGTGAAGACTTGGATAGGGAAAGGGGAACCATGGAGGTAATATCTCCAGGTTTTCAAGGTGCAGAGTATTGCAATTTTCAAGATATGGAGTATCATGAGAAGTTCGTGGTCATAGATATTATAGTTCCTCTCGGCATCTCCAAAGAACTGTGAGAGGTAGGAACAGGGGTGCCATTCTCCATTGGCATCGGTCTATAGTAGAATGCCTCCAGAAGCAAACTTCGAGGCATCGGTGGCAATAGTGAAGGGAGCAGTGAGGTCAGGGAGCTGTAGCATGGGTTTCTGCTGAAATAAGCATTTCAGGTCATTGAAGGCGGATTGACATTTGGATGTCCAGTCCCAGTGGTGGTTTTTCTTGGTAAGGTCAAGCAGGGGTTGCACTACAAGAAAATAGTTGGGGATAAAACATTGATAGAAATTGAAAATCCAAGGAAGGAGCGGACTTGTTTTACCATTGAGGGAGTAGGCCATGCAGTAATTCCATCTAGCTTGATGGGGTCCATGGCAAGTTTGCCAGGGCAGACAATCATTCCAAGGTATTCCACTTCATTGACGGCAAAGTTGCATCTCGAGGTGGAGATGGAGGTTAAGTTCTTGCATTCATTGTAGAACTCATTGGGTGCATTCAATGTGAGAGTCATTATCAGGGAAAAAGATAAGGAGATTGTCCATATAGATGACAAGCCATCCTTTGGCAATCATATCCCTAAAAGAGTCATTCATGAACCACTAGAAAGTGGCTGGTGAGTTCATCATTCCAAAGAATATTACTATTGGTTCATAAAGTCCCTTGTGGGTGAGAAAAGTGCCTTTCCATTGATGACTGTCTTTGATACAAACATTGTTGTATCCCTATCTGACATCAAACTTGGTAAATACTTTGGCATCCTTGAGTTTATCGACAAGGTTGCCAATCAGGGGAAGGAGATAGGCATTGTGGATGGTATGTTTGTTCAAGTATCAATAGTCTTGACAGGGGTAGAGCTTTCCATCCTTCTTTTTGATGAAGAAGAAGAGAGAGGCTTGAGGGGAATTCGATGGATGGATTTTGCCAGTGTGAAGGTTTCCTCAAGGAAATCTTTGGTGGCTTTCTTCTTTTCCAGGGACATGGGGTATAGTTTCCCTATCTTAGGGGTAAAGGATTCCTTCAGGTTGATTTCATGGTCATAAGACCTAGAAGAGAGAAGGTGACCTGCAGAGGGTTTGTTGAAGACTGAAGTGAATTTGGAGTATTCATTTGGGAGCGTAGGTTTTAGCTTGGCTAATTCTGCAGCCATAGTGAGTTCTGTTACTTTGGTAAGTTTGATGATGGTGGTTTAAGGGATAATACAAGAGCCACAATGGATTATACAGTTAATGATTCAGTTATCATTAGTGCATTCGAGGAAGGCCAACTCTTGGTCGGATTCAAGATAGTTGTACAGCTTGGTGTCAACTTTAGGGATTACAAGGGTATGTCATGGCAGTGGTGGGGGTCGAACAACTTTTGTTTATTGGTTCGGCATGTTGAGACATGTGGGGTATAGAGCTCTCGAGATTCATTGATGTTTTCAGTAATAGTAATGGTGTTTCCTAACCAGTCAATAGTGGGGTTGGCTTTGCGGAGCCATGGAGTTCCTAGAATTATGTTTTCGCTGTTGCAGTTCATGACATATAGGAGGACTTACATGGCAATTCCTTCAATGTTAAGGAATAGGTCAGTAGTGTAAAGGATGGTTCCTTGTTTGTTTGCAGACTGGTCGACATTCCAGACTCAAATTGGTTCTTTGAGTCAGGTGGTAGGAAGTTTGTGCTTTCACATGAATCCCTAGTCAATGCAGGAGATGTCAGCTCTACTATTGATCAGGGCATGGGTTTCAATGGCTTTTATTGTGTATGAGAAAATGATTAACTGGCAAGAGATTTGCATAGACGGAGTCAATCTAGATGATAGTACATGGGCACAGCAAGTAGGGGAAGTTTGCATTGATAGAACTCCACTATTTAAAAATCCTTCTAAATGAAAGTCACTTTTCTTATGGTGGTCTTGTTCTCATCCTCTTCTTCCAATTCAATCAGAGTGGATACTTCTTCTTCTACCTTTTGGACCTTTCTGGGTTTCTTTGAGTATTCCGAACAGTCGGTGAAATAGTTTCCAGCTTTTTGGCAGTGGAAGCAAAGTCCTTTTTACTGGCAACATTTCCATTCTTTAGGGATGAGTTTAGGTATATGGACAGCATTAATGTCCATGGCATTAGAGTCTTTGGAAGGGGTAGAGAAGGTGGTGGTTTCAGAGAAGAGGCAGAAGATGCAGGTGACGTTCTTGTTGTGAGAAGAGATTTCATTGGCTTATTCCCACTGGGTTTGGAATTGAGTGGCATGTTTGTACCAGTCATTGATGGTGGTGGAAACCGTATCCATTGAGTAAATTCTTCACATCAATGCAGAGGGGATACCAGCAGAGAAATATTCAATAAGGACATTTTTGTCAGTGATTTGAGACTGTGCAACACAGTTGCAGAATAGAAAGGTATATTCAGAAAGCAAGGATTTGTAGATGCCTCCTTTCATGAGGGTCATGCATTTGGTGGAGAGCCAAGCAATAGCATCTCCTTTGATATTGTGATGTTCAAATGAGGCTTTGAACTCCCGGCTGAATGTGTCCCACGTTCCAAGTGTGATAGTGGCACCAGTGATGGCCTGGTTGTGAACAGTCATGGCCTAAGTGGTGGCCGAGCCTTTAGTCATATATGAGAGGGTGAAGGCTATCCTCTTTCCATCCGTGTTATAAACATCTTGATTAATGATCAGATAGAACTGGATGGAGTTAAGCCAGGGTATGGCTTTGTTGAAGGAGCCATCAAAGGCTTCGAGGGTACTAATGTGAAATTCAGTGGATCATGTAGTCATAGAGGTAGTAGGAGTGGGGGTCATGGGATTAGTGAAGAGGGAGTGCCTGGAGGTAGATGGTGGCAATGGGGGAGTGGGTTCTCGGGGTAGGGTGGTACTATGCGAAAGTGTGTGGGCGAGGTGAAGGGCTACTTTTTCCTTTTCAGGGATATTTACGGGTTCATCTCCATAAAGGTCAGAGATACCATAGGAGTTTGGCTCTTCTGATTCAGAGTCCAAGGTCTCAGGGTTGTCTGAGATGTTACAGGTAGATCTGAGGCATCCCTACAGGAAGGTGTCTAGGTGGAACACTCAACAACTCACCTAGAGCGCTGGAGTGGTTGTATTGGAACAATAGAGGTAGTCAGGCAAGTGGAGAGCTGATGAGGAGAACTCCAGGAGAACAAGACTGAGGGGGACGCCCTTCAGACTCCTGGTTTATATACTATTGGTGTGTTTGTAGCTATTTGGTATGAACCTTAACTACTAGCCAATAGCAAAAGTAGAGCGTACAGCAATGCGCAGCAAGCATAGCCTTGCGCAGTAAGCTGAGTAAGAACAATAGAAATGATGAGTAAGAATTGACTGCGGCGCAGCAATCTTAGTAAGAAAAGTAATCAAGAATGAGTAAGCAAGAGTAAGCATATATGAGTAAGCGGAAAGATAGTCCGTGTCACGTGACAAGTGTCATGTGATCAGATCACGTGATCAAGTCACGTGACTATTGTACAAGATATTCGACTAAGTCCAAAAGTAAAGCTGAGTCAAGTGAAAGCGTAGTGAAGTAAGTAAAAGTGTAGGATAAGAAAGGTAAGAAATGTACCGTTTGTAACACTAGGTAGAGTCATTGGGAAATGGTGGGTGGTCTACAGCAGTGGTAGCCAATCAAGAGGGAAAGCTAGATCTTTTGTTATGCTTGGCCTTAAGAAGGTGAAGCATAGACACAGCATGGTTGTAGCTAGTCAAGAGTTCGATGGTACTCATGACAGGTAATCCATACTAGAGTCAAGGTTCACCTGCAATAGGTCTTCTGTGCAGAAGTCGGGGGTACACTAGCTCTGGGTCATCAGAGCTAGGAGTCTAGGGGTTGAGCAACAAAGAGTCCTAGCAAGGACTCGGCAGTAGTTGGCAATAATATAGTTCCAATAAGAGAGGTTTCAAGATGAAATAGTGACAAGAAGTCCCACAGGGAATGGTAAAGGTAAGGGCAGGTGGGTTGAGACTAGACTACTGGGTACTTGCATACAGGCTACATCGATCTAGCTTAGGGTATTAGGTAGGAAAGACACCCCTTTTATACTACAAAGAGTGTGCACGGATCAAGGGTTGTAAAAGGAAAACAGAGAAAAAGCATGAATAATGTGTATAGTATTGGTTAACGAATATTGTATGATATATTTATCGATGGTGTGAAGATGGTGTCAGTGAGAGAATGTGACGAGATCACAAATGAAGTCAGCTGACACAACAAGAATCGAAGAAAGGATTAACCTAGGTGGGACTCGAACCTGCAACTAGGATTTAGTTACTATGACAAGTGAAAGAAAAGATAGGTGAGAAGTGGGCAATCATGACATATATCACTAGATAATGACATAACCAGCTAATACCTTGCTCTAACCCCAAGCAAATTACCTGGATGATGATGTGACTATATTGCTCTGACTCTAAGAAACTTACTAGTTGCATTTGGATTCACTTCGTATGATCCTTACAGTGAAATAGACTAGAACTTATAGGGTTGCCATGTTGGTTTGGTACAATAGGCTGTGACCATAACCCATTTAGCCTTCTACTCACAGTCAAATTGTTGAGCTAATAATCTACCCTACAGAACCAACCAACTAAACTCTATCTATCAATCTATCATGTCTTACAACAAGGACATTACCTCTGCCTTCTCCTCTATTCCCACTCTTGATGACACCAACTACCAGTGTTGGTCAGCCAAGATCAAAATGTACCTTCAGGCAAATCAGTGCTTCTATATCACAAAGCATACTGAAGACTATGATGACAATAACTAGGACAAGAACACAGAGAAAGCCATCAGAATAATAAAGATAAAGATAATGAACATCCTTCAACATTGTTGGAAGAACATTGACAATACCAAGCAGCTATGGGATGCCATTGAAGCTGAATATGCAAAGGCATCCCTTGCTATAGTCCACATGGTATATAGTGAGCTTCATGACATTTCCTTTCCAGCCAACAACTATCCTGGCCCTATCTTTTCTAGCATCCATAACAAATTTGCTTGTCTTGCTGAATACCAATTCTCTGTTGGTGACCATCTCTAGATTCTCATAGTATTATCCAAGGTTACAAAACTCCCCTATATGACATTGTTTACTCAGTTCCTGAATTCTAAGTCAGGCAAGTGTATCAAACTCATTAATCAAACCTGTTAACAGACTACGATGGATGCTGATGGGCAGGCTACAACAACAACCATCACCTATCAGGTCCTTGGAGACCTTGACATATCTATTGCCAACATCAAAGAAAATAAAATGCTAATGTGGCAGCATCACGTCATCACTTGCAAAACTGGAGATGGAAGGAAGCAATCAGAGGCTTCCAACAACTACATTTCTGCAGTGAAGAATAAGAGTAAGGACCCCAATTTTTCCCAGCAGTACCAGTAGTAGCAACTGATGTCATCCTTGAACAACAACCATTCCAAAATGGAAATCATTCTACTAAAGGTAAAGCCAAGTAGAATCAGTGCTCCAGGAAATGCAAAGAGGCTCACTTGGATTTTGCGAATGGTAAGTCTTTTGTGTTCTCTACCTGGATGCCTGTAGTCATTGATCCTGCTGCTTCTACCTTCACAACTCCTGTCATTGACCCTCGTCACCTTGCCCACACTTCTAGTGCTAACCACTATAGTCCTCCCACCTTCTCTTACATACAAAAATCTATCAATCTTGCTCATCAGATTTGGTACACTCCCACTCCCCAAACCCTCTGCTATCTTGACAAGGTCATCATTTGTGTTGAACAACATGATCCTACTCCTGAGTACCCTACTCAGAAACATTCCTCAAAGTGCCCATACTTGATAGAGTACATTGATTGTTCTATGCCCATGGCCTCTATTGTCAAACTGCCTAATAAGAGTGAGGAAGTCACTCTAGTGTTGCCACCACCATTTCCCATCTCTTTCTCCTCTTCTACATTATCTGCCACTGCCATTACTCCTGTGGTACATTTACCACAGACTTACCATTGTACCAACATATTTGGTATCAACAAAGACTTCACCATCCACGCTCCATCTGATGATGATTGTGTTTCACTAGGGGAGCATAACATAGATGAGTACATTGCTCATTTCTATGATCCAACTATTAATGACCTCGAAGATCAATATTTTAACTTCAAGGATACTGATATTGATATAGATGCATATATTGACTCATTCTCATACCTAAGCACTGACTCACATCTCTCTTATTCACAGGAGTATGTAGACTTTATTCTGTCATATGCAGTAGGTAGTGATTGAAATTAAAAAAATTTTATGTCCAATTTCAAGTCAAAATCATGTGAGACGTGTCTTAAGTCCAAAACCAAGTATCCAAATGACATATGGATTCTTGACTCTGGTGCATCATTGCACTTCACATTCAAAATGTCTGATTTCTCCAAGTAAAAAGCATATAACAAGCCTTGCCCAGTGCAAATAGCAGCTGGTCCAATGTCTGCTCTAGGAGAAGGTACTGTCATCATTGAGTATAAAAATCTCAAAAATGAGAGCTCAATTGTATGATTAATACCTTTGATTTACATGCCTAAGTCAGGTATGAAGGCTAGTATCATTAGATACTATCTTAAAAGACAGCAACATGTATGTCAAGTCCCATAGAATATACTTTGACATATGTCATTGTCAGAAGAAGTCTCCAATTCTTCAATTCCATACATATCCGGGATCAACTATGCATATGATGTGAAATACTCAACAACTCACCTAGAGCGCTGAAGTGCTTGTGTCAGAACAATAGAGGTAGTCAGGCAAGTGGAGAGCTGATGAGGAGAACTCCAGGAGAACAAGACTGAGGGGGACACCCTTCAGACTCCTGGTTTATATACTATTGGTGTGTTTGTACCTATTTGGTATGAACCTTAACTACTAGCCAATAGCAAAAGTAGATTGTACAGCAATGCGCAGCAAGCATAGCCTTGCGCAGTAAGCTGAGTAAGAACAATAGAAATGATGAGTAAGGATTGACTGCGGCGCAGCAATCTTAGTAAGAAAAGTAATCAAGAATGAGTAATCAAGAGTAAGCATATATGAGTAAGCGGAAAGATGGTCCGTGTCACGTGACAAGTGTCAGGTGATCAGGTCACATGATTAAGTCACGCGACTATTGTACAAGATATTCGACTAAGTCCAAAAGTAAAGCTGAGTCAAGTAAAAGCGTAGTGAAGTAAGTAAAAGTGTAGGATAAGAAAGGTAAGAAATGTACTGTTTGTAACACTACCCCCTCTCTATGGATTGCATTCCAGGCAATCATGACCTTTCTTTGTTATGCCTCAAAATTGTATACCGCTATGAAGCTGTTGGCAGTAGTGAGATTGGTATCACTATGAACAGTGGCATTGTCATTACCATTTTCTTCATCTGCAGCATCTCCAGCTTCACTCCATGTTGGGAAGCCAGCCCAGGCATTGATATTTTCAGCCTCTGCCTCATTCTTCTGTCGAGTGGGGAGTGTACGTTCCATAAGAGCATCGTGTTGCTCTTTTTCTCTTGCTCTGAAGTCGCGAGAGTAGACTTCGTAGTTGTAGCCCTCCTGCTCGATCAGATACTTGTCAGGCATTGTGATACTGAATCCCTTGAAAGTATTGCGGCCGTTAGTGTTGTCGCGCATTATTTCTAGGGTTATACCCTTGCCGTCCCAGATTGCGCCATGCACGTAATATAATGCCATAAGCGCGAAGGATAAGGAGATGATACTCCCGAGGGTAAAGATGTCTATGGCGAATAATGTGCTGTTCTTGATCAGAACAACACAGAGAGCGAATATCGACACCATATATGTGATCAGGAGACCGAAGTCGATCCATGACCACGGTACGGGTGCCAGGGAGGTGAGGCGAGCTGGTGTGTTGATATTGCCGACATTGGCGTGGTTGGCAAGGTAGTCGTCAATGATTGCGTTTGCGTGAAATTGGGTGAAGGAGTTGGGGAATCCAGACATGAAGGGTGGTGGTGGGGTTGTAGAGGTGGTGATTGAAGTTGCTTGAAGAATGATTAGGAGCGAGGCTCGACTAATGACTGGGAGGAGAGACGAATTCTGGTCTGTTCAGGTGGAAACAGCGAGTCTTTTATACTGCTTCATGATGATTATATAAGCTGTCTTCCGCAGCAGTTGCTGTGAAGTTTTCGTAAGGTTTGAACAGTTTTTCGAAATCAACGTGAGTTATGCGGAGCAGACGGGGAGCCGATGGATTCTTTTTATAGAATTCCTTTATTGCATTCGGCGCGTTAGCGAGATTTGATCGGGGTTCCCACATTCTATCCATCTCGTCGTATCCTTTCCAGTGAATTAGGAATTCGAGTCGTTTTCCTCGTAATCTAGAGTCCACTATGTAGTCAACTTTGTATTCATCATCTCGATATTCAGTGACTAGCACTGGCCCTGGTTTGTCAGCCTGCTGTCCGGGTAATCGTTCCTTGTAAGGTTTGACTTTGGCTATATTGAACACATTGTGCACTCTCATGGTACGTGGGAGTCAGAGTTCAATTGCATTGCTTCCTTTGAAGCTAATAATTTCATATGGGCCTAGCCATTTCTCCGAGAGCTTCTTTGAAGGTCGTGGGAGTTTTAGGCCATCTGTGCTTAGCCAAACCTTGTCTTCTACTTTGTATTGCGGAGCTTCTGATCTATGTTTATCTGCTTGGATTTTCATATGTTTTTGTGCTTTTTCTAGATTTTCTTTTGTTTCTTTTAGGGTTTGTTTGATTTCATCAGCGAGTAAAGAAGCAGTGGGTGCTTTAGTCGTGTGATTTTCTATTCCTATTTTTGGTTCATATGTGTGAGTAATGCTAAATGGGGTTTTCTGTGTAGAGGTTTGCTTTTTCGAGTTATATGAGAATTGCGCAATGGGTAACCATTCTGACCATTCGTGTTGTTTTTCAGCAGTGAATAGTCGGAGATATTGTTGTAGATCTCTATTCATATGTTCCGTTTGTCCATCTGTTTGCGGATGACATGCGGTAGAGAGTTTAGGCGTAATGCCGAGGTGTTTGCATAAGTCCTTCATGACTTGTGATGCGAATTGTGGACCTCGGTCCGACACTATTGTTTTGGGAAGTCTGTGATGCTTCCATACGTGTGTGAGATACAGTCTAGCTGTTTGTAGGGCATTGACAGATTTAGTACAGGGGATAAATTCGACTTCTTTGGAGAATCGATCAACAACCACTAGGATTGAGTCGAATCCATTTGATTCAGGGAAATCTGTCATGAAATCTGCACTGATGTGTTCCCATGGAAGATCCGGAATTTCCAATGGTAGTAGCTTTCCAGCAGGTGCAGTATTGATGCCTTTGAAACGTGTGCATCTATCGCAGCAAGATATGTAATCTTTGACAAGTGTGGGCATTCCAGGCCAGGTATAGCTATGCTGTAGCAGTTCTAGGGTTCGATCTATTCCTGGATGTCCAGCTACAGGAATGTCATGATGTAGGCGTATAATTTCCATGCGAAGATCCTGATCATTCGGCACGAAGATCCGATTTTTCTTGTCATAGAGAAGTTCATCCTTTTGTGTGCAGATGCCATGTTGCTTGCAAAGCTTAATGGCTTCTGATTTGCGAATTTTCCATGTTGCTTTCTTTATTTTTTCTAGAATGTCGTCATTATCTGTGGCTATGTGCACTGATGTAGTGGCTATTCGTTCTGGAGGGATGACTAAGACTTGCTTATTGTCATCTTCCATTCCTTTTGCGTGATCTTCTCTTCGAGAGAGAGCATCGGCCTTTCCTATTTGTGATCCAGCTTTATGGATCCATTTGAAATTGAAACGAGAGAGGTACTGTGACCATCTGGCTTGTCGTCTGTTTAGATCTTGCCGTTGCATAAACCATTGAAGGTTCGCATGATCATTCCAAATTTCAAATTCCTGTTTTGCCCCTTCTAGATAATGTCTCCATTGTTCTAGACTTTGGATAACGCTCAGCATTTCCTTGTCTGCAATTGGGTAGTTACGTTCTTCTGGTGACATGGAGTGTGATGAGAATGTGACAGGATGCCATATGTCATCTTGTTCTATAGATAGAATAGCACCAGTTGCAAAATTAGATGCATCGGTTTCTAGGCGGAATTTCTTGTCATTGTCTAGGAATGCAAGGATGGGAGCCATGGTGAATTTCCTTTTTAGCGTGTCAAACGCTTCTTGTTGTGGTTCCTTCTAGGAGAAAGGAGTGTCTTTCTTGGTAAGATCATTCAGGGGTCATGCGACTTGTGCGTAATCCTGAATGAAGCAGCAATAGAAGTTTGCTAATCCTAAGAAGCTTCTAACTCCTCGGACTGTGGTCGGAGTTGGCCATTCGGTAATTGCCTTGACTTTGTCATCATCCATTTTGATACCTTGTGGAGTTATTGTCATGCCCAGGAATTCAACTTCTTTGGTGTGAAAATGGCACTTTTCCGGTTTGACGAATAGGTCATTCTCTTCTAGATGTGAGAGGACTTTGAGAACTATTTTGGCATGTTCTTTTATGTTATCTGTCTTTGTAAAGATCAAGATGTCATCAATGTAGACAACTACAGCGTCTTCCATATCTGCAAATAATTCATTCATCATTGTTTGGAAGGTTGCTGGGGAGTTGCAGAGACCAAAATACATGACTAGTGGTTCAAAAGACCCTCTGTGACAAACAAAAGCGGCTTTCCATTCATCGCCTTCTTTGATTCGGATATTGTTGTAACCCCATCTGAGATCCATCTTGGTAAATAGTTTGGCTTCTTTTAGCTTATCGACCAATTGGGAAATCAGAGGTAACGGGTAATTGTTTTTCACTGTGTGTTCATTGAGATATCGGTAATCCTGTACCATGCACTTCTTTCCATCTTTCTTTGGAACAAAGAACACAGGAGATGTCTGTGGGGATGTAGAGCGGCGGATGTATCCTTTTTGGAGTTGATCGTCAATGAACGCACTGACTTCTTCTTGTTCCTGTGGAGATAGAGGGATCAATCGGCCTTTCTTTGGCACGAAAGATTCTTTGAGATCTATGGCATGATCCCATGGTTTACATGTGGGCATACGCTCGGATTCTTTCTTCTTGAAAAGGTGAATGAACTTATGATAAAATTGGGGAACAAGTTCTTCCGGGGTTTTCTCCGATGATTTATCCTTTTCGGGAATTTCTTTCTTGAGCGCGTAGACGTGATTTAATGCCACACGTTCTTGTTCTTCTATCTGCCGTGAGAACGAAGATTTCTGTTGGAGATCTCGACAAGTCCATGGACAGCGTGTCATGGATACTTTGCCTCGTGACCAATCTATTTCCGGATTATGGTTCTTTAGCCATGTGTATCCTAGAATAACCTGATTCTTTCCAAGATTGGTTACTTCAGCGGTTGTCTTCTCACGATGTCCTTGGTAGTCGATGATTATTTCTGTATAGTGTGTGATGTCTCCTGCGGAGTTTCTACTTCCGTCGACATTGTACACTGCTAGTTGGTGCCTGAGAGGCGAAAGGGGTAATTTGAGCTTTTTGGCCCAAGATTTGTCGATGAAAATCGTGTTGGCACCTGAGTCCAGCAGGGCTTCTGCGGGTGTGAACTGTTTGCTATTAATAGGTGCTATGCTGATGGATAGGGTAATTTCTCTGGAATTGTTCCCACGAATACGGATTTGGTCTGGGATTTCGTTGTCTATTGTTTTAACGGAATTAAGCACCGGTTTCAAGTCCCGGCCGAGCTCACTTGAATGAGACCCCGTTAGACTATTGTTAGATTGTTTCTTGTTAGCTTTGGCGATCTGGACACCCAGTTTGTCTAGATCGCTTTGGCTTTTCCCTTTCCTTCTTCCTCTGTTTCAAGGAAGGAGGCCTTCATCTCGTCGAATTCCAATTGTGAATCGTGAGATTCTTCAGGGTCTGAGTTCAAGGTTCGAGCTTGGCGTGTGCTCTTTCCTTTGTAGTTCCTACAATTGTTCTTGTGTTCACCTCGTGACCATCCACAGTTTCGGCAGCGTGTGGAAGGTTGTTTGCAATCACGTGCGAGGTGTGGACCAAGACAATTATAGCATTTGCCTCTTAAGGAAGTTCTATTTGCAGCACCAATGTCCATGGGTGCGCCTCGACCTGGTTGTAATCCATATTCGGTGAACTTTGGCTGTGGCGGGCGTGCGTTATTCTGGTATGACGTACTCCCAGAATAGGGTCGGAACGGATTTCCTGTGGATCGTTCTAATCTCATTCTTTCGTATTCCTTTCCAATGGTTACGTAGTCATCTAGGAGTTCTTGCACGGTATTGGCCCGGGTCATATTTAGGGCTTGTTGTTGATAAATGCGGAAGTCAACTGCCTTTCTTAGTATGGTTAGACCGTGCTCTTCTGAGATTCCTGATTCTTGGAAAAGGATGATGAAGAGCTGTGAGAACGAATGGATATCCATGGATCCTTGTTTGAGAGCTTCTAGCTTCTTCAAACTTTCGTGCGCTAGAACCTCTATCTGGAAGAAGCCTCGGACTTTGGCTTCTAGTTCGACTAAAGTTAGCCAGGCAGCGTCTCCTGGGGGAGCCGGAGGTGTTCCTACTGGAATTGTGGAATTTCTTTCACATGCTTCTAATGTTAGGAGTGCGAACCTGGATGCTTTTCCATTCATCCGTGAGAGAATTGCCACGGTGCGAAGTTGGTTTGTGTCCCAAGTTTGTTGAGCAGCCCATAGCTTGGTTCGGAGCCACCATAAGCGGAAAGTGGGGCGGTTTCTATCCCAATAGCCTGGGTCTGCAATTTTCTTGGTAACGTCTTTCTTTCTTTCCTCATTAGCATTCGTTTGTTCTAAAGTTAGCGCGTTGAGCGCGTCAATGAGGTCTTGTACGTCAGCTCTGTGAGACATGTTTATTTATGTTTTCGTGAGAGTTTTCTGGCTTGTTTAAGTAATCGAGAATAAGGAGAGTCCTTTGGATATGCGTTAGAGAGTTTTCGT
Source organism: Chalciporus sphaerocephalus (assembly GCA_038094055.1). Taxonomy (NCBI): domain Eukaryota; kingdom Fungi; phylum Basidiomycota; class Agaricomycetes; order Boletales; family Boletaceae; genus Chalciporus; species Chalciporus sphaerocephalus. Next base: position 262 of record JBBPTH010000166.1, on the reverse strand, counting down.
TGAGCAAGTTTGGTAATAGAAGATTGAAAACGTTGACGTTTTTCTTTAGTGAGTTTGGTATGTCTGTTTACACAGTCCAGTGTGCTAGTTCTCTGGTTCAGGAGTGGGTAACTCGGCAGAAGGGTTCCTTCTTTGGTAAGGAGGAGGTGCGGCGCGATCGGCAACAGAAATGCCGTAAATGGAAAATTGGTTTATGCGGGGTAAATTTCGTGGAGCAGGGAAATACGAATGATCCGACGCTTCTGATTCTTCTCTTTGAGAG
>JBBPTH010000165.1:0-28022 GCA_038094055.1 Chalciporus sphaerocephalus | reverse complement strand
CCTAACCCTAACCCTAACCCTAACCCTAACCCTAACCCTAACCCTAACCCTAACCTAACCCGTGTCAGCTGCGCCGCGGTAACTGGTGACGTGTTCTTCTCACCACGGGCTATATTGACTGTCTTTTTCCCATAGGCATTACAAATCCTATATAAACAGGTACGTAATGATAGCGTCTGTTCTGTTTACCCTGCAGGTCTGATGAGTCGTTGGACGAAATAGGCCGATTTGACTATCAAGGGACGTCAAACTCTGTTACCTGCAGAGTCCCCCCTCATCTACTCAGTCAAGTCACCTCTCGTATCAATGGATGCAGTAAAGGACAACTGCCATAACAGATATTCGGTGACGTGTCTTCTCATATAATTGCCTTATTAATCGCTTGGTCCGTGTGCGACTTTACAGATATATAAACTCTGTAAGTCGTCATAGTGATGTTCGTTATAACCTACGAGTCTGATGAGTCATTGGACAAAACAGGTGGTTTGGCACGAGGGCCCTCTCCTCACCAAGCCTGTTACTTATAGGCACCACCCCTCATCTTCACTAGCAAACAGTTCCCTCCAAAATCTCGCTTCGCTCGGTTTTGTCGGGTCCCCCCTAACCCTTATCTATTACTTGTTAGGCTAACCCTCTCATCTTAAACAAGTCTATATCTGCAAAATAGATGTTACTTTGCTCTACCTGTTTTGCTCTCCCCTAATCTTGAAATATATCTGTGAACAGGTTATTCAGATCATTACTAGTGTGGACACAAGTAGTCCAGGTCTTCATCTTTGGAACCATACACCTGGTCTTCTTTGCTCACTCGATCATCAATCTGGCCTGATACTTGTGTGGAGGAAAGCAGATACCATCACCAGAAGGAGAAAACATTCTCAAGAAAGAGGGATCTCGAAAAGCAAATATTGTAAGTTAGTATAACGCGAGTAGAACTAGTGTACATCATCAACATCCACTTTTATGCAATATACCAGTTCAAGAACTTTGAAGCAGCACCTGAGAGAGACTGATACGATCTCAATATGTATGTCCATTCGGGCATCATATTTTCCCTAAGAACCGGCATCTCTTACGCCACTCACCTACCTCGACCGCTTTGTCCAAACATCCCCTTCTCCCGCCCTACGCCACACATAACCCGCCTTCAGCTGGACTTCGCGCAGCGTCGGACAGTACCGATTCCACGCATGGACAAGTTCTCTCAAATTCATCTCCTCGGAATCATCTCCGATCTCCTCACGAGAAAGGGCGGACGGCAGCGAGAAATCTCTAGCCTCCTCGAGCTCCGAGTCATCGAGGTCGGTACGTTCAGCAGGACCGTCAGCACCAATGAGTTCTCCTAACGCAAGTTGAATCGAATGCTGTGGGTATCCGCGTGCACTGAGACTCTCAGCGATGGCGCCGACGTTATCCACATGGTGTGGTGCAGCTCTGAATATACGGGCGCATTGGATGTTCGGCATAGCTCCAAAGAAGTGGGCACCCATGCTGAGAATCATTTCCTCGGTAGGATCCCCTTCTTTGTACACGATCTCCAGCTTCCGGAGCCCGCGGAAGTGATGGAGGACGGCATACAGGATCTCGTCATCCCACCACCCGAGAAAGAGCGACAGGGTCTCCAAGGCGACATCGACGCCACTTGCCTCGATCTCCCTGAAAGCTTTTTCGAGTGCAACGAGACCTCCAGCCGGGTCTCTGACATCAAGGTGTTTTATCTGGCGAGAACCACAAACAACAGATTTAATCGTCGTCAATGGTCCTTGGTAGCGAGTGAGGTTCGGCAACGCAGAGTCGGCAAGTCGCAACCACGGGAGGTAGTTCCTAACCCTCAACGTCGTCAAGCGAGGACATTTTGTCAAGAACGCGGCGAAGGGGTTAATGAGTTGGTCGTGCGGTTCTGAAACGTGCGATTGCCATGATTTTTGAGTCGGAAACTTGACGTCGATGGTATGAATGAAGGGGGACGGTGTCGGATTTTGGCGAGGTGGTATGATGTGCAGCTGTGGAGAACCAAAAGCGTGGGGTGGCGGTGGATGTAGATTCATGGTCGCAAAATTGACGGCGACAAAGCCGGCCACCCAAAGACTGTGATGGTTCGGCGACTCGCAAAAGTATTTGTACATACTGCACGTCCAATCAAAGCGAATGACGCGGAGCTGCTGACCCTCTCCAAAAGAGCAGAGCTCTCGTGTATTTCTGCGACCACGCAAACCGAGGATTGTGAGTTCGGTGATGGGTAGATCACGAGGGTGAAGGGTGGTGGATTCGGGTTTCGAAGGCGGCGTGCAGTTTTCGATGGTGAGTTTGTCGAGGGCAGGAAAACGGTGTACTAAAGCATAGAAAGTATCGGGGAGGACCATACCCTTGAAATTAAGTTCACGAAGGTTGGTAAATGCTGTTGCATGGGTATACATCGCCGTCGTGACCTGTTGGGAAGCAAGTGTGTCTATCTGGCTTGTGAGGCCGAGTTCTTCCAGGATGCGAGCTTCATGAGCGCGATTCGCCCTGGGAATAGCGGAGGTTTCACCAGTGAGGTGAATGACAGCTCTCGCGCGGTTGATTTGTTCGATACGGTCGACTTGATTGCATGCTTGAGATACACCGAGCGTCAGGGTACGTACGACGGTGTATAGAGCTGGATTTGACTGGAGAAAAGGGAGGTTTTGGATGAATTTGCGAGGGTCCGCCCAAACGATCTGTCTGTAAAGAACCCGTTCGCCGAGAGAGCGAAATCGTTTGCTAGAGCGAACAACGGCAGCTAAATCTCTGGGCTTGTCCAGCTCTTCAAAGATGTTCATCCAAATTTCGTTGGGAAATGAGGACATGGCGAGATGTTGGAACTTGAAGAGCAGGGGAGGCGCCACGGAATTGATCACAAGGATGACTAGGAGTGGCTGTGCACCCAGACAGGTCTTTCAAGGACTTGCTGCCGCTTGCTGTGAATGTCCACCGCCTCGGTTACTCGTAAATCCAACGATACACAAGAAGAAAATCTAGCGGAACTCGCGGGCGTATCTGGTCCTGTGCCGAGATGGATACCTTTCACGTTGCTCGCCTTTTCTTCGGTCGCAATCGTCGCACCAGTTATCCTATTCTATTTCGAAGGTATAAGGCGAGTTTGGGACACTCACCCGCGGATGTACAAAGTTTGCGCTCTACTACTCTAACTTCGACCGCTCCTCCTCGCCGCGGGAGGCTACAAGGATCAAAGGACGCCAACACCGACGCATTTCGGTTGCAAACGCCGCTTTCCGAAACATCGACATCCCCTCTACGTGCTCGGGGGAATGCTCATATGTTGCGCTCCTCTCCTCAGTCGACGCGGGTCGCGCCCTCGCCCTCAGCATCGGAACTCGTAATTAACGAAGAAGATCGATTTAATGCCCCCTTATACATCCTCAAAGCGTTTTCTGTTGCAACTGCCATCGTCATCAGCAGTGCTGCTGCCACTATTTCTGGTGTCATGTCCTATCTCGATGTTCGTGACGTAGGTCCATTCACTCATTCCTCCGATAATGCATTGCTGCACGACTTCGTGGCTGAAACGCTGACCCGGTATGTAACAGACCGCACAGTTCGCTGCACTTATGCGGACGTGGGTATCGAATACCATGCCCACTCTTTCATCCCAAATTCACAGACGACCTACGCCTCGAGATTCTCCATCCGATCAATCAGATGTCGCGCTAATCCCCAGTCCGGAAATAGCATGCAGTGCAGAATCGTCAACTTCGACCAACTTCGACCATGATGCATCTCAACAAAGACTAGCTGATGCGTTCGACAGAGGCGGCTTTGGTACCTGGGCGGAAGTTGTTGAGAGGGAGATGGAAGCTGAAATAGAGATGGAGCGTTCCAGGGAGAGAAAAAGGTCCGGCGAGACGACCTAGCAGCGCACTCCCTTGCGGTATGTGCACAAATGACGCGTTCCGTCGTGATTCAACAGGTACACTGCTTGATCATATGTTATACCCGCGGTAATATCAGGGTCCCGAGGTCAGGGAGATTGCCTTTCCCAAACCTCAAACGTGCAGACGTGTTGTCCTGGGACCTATGTATCATGCAAACACAGGGCCGTGATACGACTTGTTGATTGAATGCGCCCCCCCATGCCTGAATCAGATATATGTAACCACTGTCATATGTATGCACATTGCATGAAGACGAGGAAGGTCCTCGACCTAGACCATAGCTCAATGACAGAATAGAGAAATCACACTGGTTGAACGCCAGCAGGAATTGGGGTTCCTGGGTAGGCAAGCGGAGACAGGCGTCCAAAGCATACGCGAACGCAGGTTCCAAAGGATCCGGATCATCGGCGTCTTCGAGGTCAAAGATCTCAGATGCTCCCGACATGTGTGCCACTTTGCAGCAAGCGGCATGGATTCTAAGGTACTTGGGCAACGACAACGGCAACGGATGATTCACAGTATCACTTGTCCAGAATGTAACGTGATTGGGGCAGCCAGAATGGTTGAGCTGTGGTCGGCGTGATGTGCCTCGAACGTAGTAACGGTTCGAAATCGTAGCATGCTCTTCAAAATATAGGGCAAGGTCGCCAAAAGCCCGATGCACATGCAGATCGAGGGTAAGGACGTTGGTAAGGGAATGCACCTTTCCCCCAGCGAGTTCTCCAAGAATTCCTTGGAATCCGAGACGCTCTATTACCGCCCATGATGCCGATGCAAAATGTCTCTGCCTGAACGTCAAAATCAGTCGTCGGAGACATGTCGCGTATAGTATCTGGTTTGCATCCTCCAAGTTGGCGTTCGCCCGCTGTGAAAAGATATGGGTACACTCCAAGTATCCGGTAGGACCAGGTACCTTCCTGTCCTCTTCTCTTTCTATTCTTCTGCTTCGTTGACTTCCAACTGATGAGTGACCATACACCGATAGTTGTATCGTTCCAAGGCCTATCATAAGTGCTGGCAAAGTTGACATAGTATTGATGACGTCCATACGTACCTGTTGTCTCGCCGTTGAATAGTGGTAGGAATACGTTCAAGCAAATTTCCCATGTAATCCCTTACTTCCTCAAAATGAGTTCGCACTGGTATGAGTGGAAGGGACAGGTGTTCTACCCTGAGGCTTACGAACTAAAGGGAAGTCGGTTAATGAACATCAGAAAATAACAGCCCAACAACAAGTGAGGAGGAGATAGTTGCAGTACGATGTGCCAAGCGCACTAAGCAGCGCCCACATCGGTTTCCCCTCCGTCAGATCTTTGCATTTTTCGCAGGTCGTGTACGAAGCGGCACAATGCTTGCACACCGGAAAGATGTCGCTTTCCTTCCGTTTCGCGACGCGAGCGTCGAATACTTCGGACGTTGAGAGTGCGTCGCGATGGACAACCTCGTTAGGGACACCGACGACGGTAGTCGGGCTCGGCGGATATTGCATTAGAAGACCAACGATGCGGATGTTGACGAGACTCCACAGATGCGACTTCCGTCTCGATGTTTTTACACAGTTTGTATGCGTCTGAGCTTCCGTGGTTAAGCTCGTCGGGTAAAGACTGAGGCCTCTTCAAAGGAAGAGTAGACGCCATTGACACCCCTGGCGAAGGAGTAAAGGATGATTTAGTGACAGAGCTGATGGTGGCTGTGTTCGTCATCTAATCTGAGTCCGACTTGGAGTCCACTCTCAGATACTTCGAACTCGAGAGTGATGAGGTGAGACCTTGCAACAAGGTTATGGCAAAAGACAAAAACCCCAGTGGACCATCAAAGAAAAAGGCGGCCGCCAGAGCCCAGAAGAAAGCCAAAGCTGCTGAAAAGTCCGTCCGCAAAGAAAAGAAAAAAGCCTCTAAATCGCAGCAAGAAGAGCAAAATGACTCGGAAGATCTGGAGGATATCCTTGAAAAGGTATGTTTTGATCAAGGTCTCAGTGCACTATGGAAACCGGAATCATTCGCACATCCCGTTTTGTGGTGGCTGATCTCTACTTTGTTTCCAGTAGATTAGACAAGAATGGGAAGCGGCACATACTGTCACGGAAGAACTTGTCGAGGGTCCTCCTAGTAGACGTGCCAATGCCACTCTGACGGCTTGTCCCAACGGAAGCCACCTGTGGTGCATCGGAGGCGAGTATTTCAACGAAGATGGAAAAGCAGTGAGTATCCGACACTTACCTCGGATATTCATTGTAACTGCGCGTATCATTGGAACACGGTTTACATATTCGCGCGCATTCGCTCTTTGGTCATACCGTGGACCTTCTGCTGACTCGTTCTCCCCCAGTACTTTTACAGTGATGTGTTTCGGTACTCTACTGAGAAGGTGACATGCTTCGTTTCTCGTTCTGTATGCCCCCTGATTCCCTCAGCAGGATGAATGGCGGAAATTTGTATCTCAAACGTGTCCAGGTCCCCGATCTGCTCACGGCGTGGTCGCTTCTCCTGCGGGAGGGGGAAAACTGTTTCTCTTTGGTACAATTTGTCGTCTGTACGGAGCTCGCTAAATTTGACGCCTTCGCGCTTATACAAGGTGGCGAATTTTCCTCATTGTACCAAAACAGCTTTCATCACTATCGTGATTTTTGGGTCTTTGACATCCCAACTCATTCTTGGGAGAGAATCGAGACGAAAGTGCGGCCAAGCGCACGATCGGGTCATCGGATGGCCATGTGGAAGCACCTTATTGTCCTGTTTGGAGGATTTTATGATCCCGGTTATAAAACTCAATACTTAAATGACACATGGGTATTCGATACACAAGAGTATAAATGGCATCAAATTGAATTTAAAGAATCGGAGCGAAAACCCTCGTAGGTTCAGTGCCTTCTCGTGTATACCAGAGTGACTTGGAGTCCCTCGTACAGCCCTCGGAGCGGTTTCTCGTTCCTGCCGACGACGGACGGGATAATCTTGCATGGTATGTCCGACTCGTCTTCTACTATCACGCGATACGCTAACGTAGGAACGTTAGGAGGTTATTGTAAAGAATATTCAAAGGGTAAACGCCCGGTTGGCGTCATACTCGATGATACTTGGTTCCTAAAAATGACCCTCGACCCGTCTCTCCCCAAACCGTTGACTCTCAAATGGGAAAAGCGCAAAACCCCACAATCGCCTCACACACCCTCAGCACGCGCAGGTTGTACGATGGCACTTTGGTCAACAAAGTCAACCGGCGTCATGTTTGGGGGCGTCACGGATGAGGAACGAGGAGAGGAGGGATTGGAAAGTGTCTTCTGGAATGACTTGTGAGTGATACGAGGGTGGGTTCTGTGTTTATTAATGCTGATCACTATCACTATTTCACTGAATATATGGTTACCAACTGACAGGAACTGGAAGATGGATGTCCATGAGTCTTAGGAAACCGAAAAAGAGAGGGGGTGGTGGGAAGAAGAAAGCACCTAAGGCGCTGGATCCTGGAGATGACCGTGGGCGTGAATCTGATGACGGAGAGCAGGAGGAATCGGAAGAGACGAAGGCAAGTTCCGGTGTAGGTCTCCGTACGGTGCACTTGTGGGCTCATTCCACCTCCCCATTTGTAGCCTAAAGGGAAACAGTCGTCGGAACCCCCTTCACAACGTGACGAGGAAACAGACCCTGACGACCCGAACTTGACGAAACCCATGCCGCGTTATAACGCCATGCTTGCGGTGCTTCGCAATACGTTGTATATTTATGGAGGTATCTTTGAACGTGGGTCGCGCGAATATACCCTCGACGATTTTTATTCCCTTCAACTCGACAAACTGGAGCGATTTGTATGTCTGAAACCTAGCGGAATTGTTATACCTACCGAGGTGGAGGAAAGTAGTGACGATGAGGATGATGGTGAAGGGAGCGACGAATCTGACGACGAAGATAGCGAGAGAGACTCGGACTCGGAGTATGAAGAGGAAAAGAAGCGAAAGAAGAAAGGGAAGAAAGAGAGCAGAGCAGAGGTTGAAGAGAGCGAGGAGGAAGCGGAAGGAGAAGTGGAAGCGGAGACAGCGGAGGCCACTGAGGCAGAGAAACCATCCGATGACACGGATCTACGAGCTAAAGCGACGGAATTCATAGGTGTGGCTGCAAAAGATTCGGCAAGATCTGCAGAGGATATTATCAGTACACCTGCTCCGGGAGAAACGTTGGCTACGTTCTACGCACGTTCTCGTACGTGATCGCTTTTTTTACCTGTCTTCGCCGGAGGCAATTGCTGAGATGCTGTCAGGTGAGTACTGGGCACAGAAAGCTCATAATGCGAGCGACAATAGGGGTAAACAACTCCGACGCGATGGATTCGGCCTTGCAGAGGCACGCTATGCGGAATATAAGCCAATTTTAGAGGAAGTGGAAAAGATTTTGGCAGAAGCAGGTTTGGATGAGGATGAGATGAAAATGCAAGGGACACGGGACGTCACAGGAGTTGGGCCAGGGCAGAGTCGTAATAGGCGTTGAAGTTGATACAACGCATAATGACCGAGTGTCAATAAACCCTAGTACAACCGACATTTCCTGTTTTGGTGGTTGACCCGGCGTTAGTACTTGACCCAGACTGCGATTGCACTGCAAAAAGTATTGGCTCCTTCCACAACGAACTAGAACGGTATGTCTAACCTTGGTCTTGCCTACGCCCGTTGGTCAGATTCAATCCCAACCCTGAACCCTTCTACTAGGCTGTGCAAGCATACCGTCCAACATGAGCGCGTCTCTCGCTGGAATCCCCAGTAACCCACCCCAGGCTTCCTCTTCGAGCCCATTGACCGCGTCGACCTCGGGGACACACACGACACACGCTCACACGTCGATGCCACCAGAACTCGAACAAACCCTTGCCATGTTATCCGCCCATCGCTCTGTCTTGGGCTACCTGCTCCTTTCGAGAGGCGACCAAGTCTCCATTATCAGACACTCGGGTGTCGTGTTCGAGGGCGAACAAGGGCGGAAATACGCGAGCGTCGTAGGAAGGATCGTTGAGAGTGTACAAGCAGGATTGGAAGAAGTGAGTGGCGAGGAGAGCGACGGCGTACGTGTCCCCCACCGCTGCGTCACTGCTATAATCATATCGTTCACCTCCCCAACCAGGATCATATTCGATTTATGAGAATCAGGACAAAACGACACGAGTTGATGATCTCCCCAGGTGTGTTTGTTTGCTTTCTTTCTCGTATCGAGTGTGGACAGAGCTGATGGAGCTGGGGATAGACGATCGGTTTTTACTTGCCGTTCTACATGATCCCGCAACATAGTCGGCGAATGCTGCACTTATCTTCGTCCTTCTGATCTCTGTATCCTTAGAAATTTCTTTTGCATGATTCAGGTTCCGTTGGAGTCACAAAGCATACAGTTTTCGCTATAAATACAAAGAGGTACACCTCTGCTCTCATCGACTGCCTCCACATCTTGCCAAGAGTCGCTTAAGGGTGGCCACGGATCGGCTTTGGCAAGTATCTATGGGCACTAGTCAACTCTGGTTCATCACATAGAGACGGAGAATACGCACGGTTCCTCGAGGTACGATACTTCCTCGGGTGTCAACTCGATACCAGTGACGATGCTCTCCCTCAACCTCTGGATGGAGTTGACGCCAACAATGGGGCTGGTAATCTTTTGGTTCACCCAAGCGAGAGCAATCTGACCCATTTTCACGTCCTTCTTCGCTGCCAATTCCTCGACGCGGTTGATGATGGTTTTGTCCGCGTCGGAGAGCTTCTTCTCGAACGGGGTCCCCTTGGCACTGTTGAGACGAATAGATTCTACACCAACGGGGCGAGCGAGATCTCCTGCTGCAAGTGGTGCCCAAGGGATGACACCGATGCCGTTGAATTTACAGTAAGCCAGCATCTCACGCTCCTCTTCGCGGTAAAGTAGTGAGTACTCGTCTTGCATGCTGACAAATGTGGTCCAGCCGTTCCGTCTGGCCACTTCGTTGAGGTGGGCGAATTGCCAGCAGCGCATTGAGCTCGCGCCGATGTAGCGCACTTTACCGCTTTGGACAAGGTCGTGGAGTGCCTTCATGGTCTCTTCAGCGGTGACGTCTGCGTCATAACGATGGATTTGGAGGAGGTCAAGGTAAGGAGTCTCGAGACGAGCGAGGGAAGCCTCGACGGCATTGAAGATGGCTGCACGGGATTGACCAGATTGGTTGACGTACTTGGGCAATTTGTCGAGTCCGGGCGTTGTGCTGGTGCGGATGCCAACGTCGTCTGCGACAAGACCGTGAAGCTTGGATGCGATGATGATCTGGTTCCTGGGGATTTGATACTTTTTAACGAACTTCGCCACGAGGCGCTCGGATGCACCGTTTGAATAGACGTTTGCAGTGTCGATGGTGTTAATACCGAGGTCCCATGCGGCTTTCATAATTTCCAGGGAAGCATCTTCGTCGAGGACCCATGGCTGATCGATAGGGTGGAACATGAGACGGTCATCTCACGCAGCGGGGAAGATGGTTGGTATACTCACAGCCCAGCTCGGTGAACCGAAGCTCATGGCGCCCAGCTTGCACATTCTGTTAGGGTCGATGTAGTTCTGTCAAGGTCACACTACTCACAATAGGCACGGAGACCTTGAGGCCCGTCTTGCCAAGCTTGCGGTATTCAACGACAGGTGTAGACATGATGGGAAGAAGTAGATGAGTCGGTGGGTGATTATCAATTGATGGTCCCGTATTTATGCAGCTGACGAGGATTGCTTATAAGACCTCATGACGCAATTTGAGTCTGGCTGGGGGTTTGTGAGCATGAGAGGGCGATAAGATGACATGAGTTCGTAAGTGTCAGTTGTGTCAGCTGGTGTCAAGTGATAGGTATAAGCGACGGTGATCAGGAATATTTTCTCCGAGTGATTTCCGCGAGATAGAGATTACGGACCGACTCGCGGTCAGAAGGTCGGTGTCCCGCTTGATGGGGTGGAGTGCTGAGCATTCTACGTCGATGGCAGAGTACAAATAGTACAGGCCGTCTGATAGATCACGATACATGGGATCATTCAGTGGTAGTGACCTGTAGATGTAAGTTGATTGTGATTAGTGACTTAGGTAAGCACACACAGACAGACGGACGCCGTAGTTAGACTTTCCAACGTGTTCTTCTCATCAGTATTTTCGTTCGACGTTCGTTTCCAGTTGCTACTGTACTTTCTTGATCCTTGCTGGCTCGTTCTTTGCTGGTAGGTTCATTCCAGCGATACAATTTGTGTTACCAACAGAGGTAAGCGCCAACGATTTGGAGACTTCTATGATGTTTTGTGTTGAACTGTTTATTCTCGAACTTGTTTCACGACCTCTCCTACGACATCCATCGACGAAATCAACGTTCTTGGTCACTTAATACCTGCGCTGTGTTAGGATACCCTCACTCTGGCCTGCATATCACTCGACGCGTCCATACCTCCTTTCTGACCTTTTCCCACTCCCACACGACAAATGCGCTTTGGCGATTTTTCAACGCTGTGTTCCCAAGTCCCATCGTACCCCTGGTGCAACCTCTTTTACCGCCAGGTCTGTTACATGACATACGCATATTCCTCTTGAACCCATCAATGACGTTGATCAGGTCCTTCACAATGACCCTACACTCTTCACGGGTCTATCCGCAGACTCAGCAACGGCTCCCGTCGGTGTGAACCCAGAGTGTGGAATACCACTCGTGAATACGAATGGCTCATTGGGAAACATCGCCGACATCATTGTTTGTGGCCTGAGTGTATTTGTGGTTGCTGCGTTCTTCGTGTTTGCTGGTCGGAGAAAGGCAGCAGTTGGTGCGTTTCTTTTCTCTTCGGGCAACGTCCATGACTTCTCGTCTGCTGTCGCGCGGGGCTGGCCGTTCTTTCACACCCATTCACACCTCTCATCCCGTCTCACCATCTGTTTACAGGACGCACTGAGCTGCGCGTATTTTTCGGTTTATACATTCTGACGTTAATATTCCAAATCGTAACAAATGGATCCATCGTACAACAAGGGACAAAAGGCTTGGCCATCGTCACTGCTATCCATGCTGGTCTGGTCGCTACTCTCTTTTGGACTTTGCTGGGCAATGCTATCATAGCAACGCAAATCGTCGAGGATGGTACATTAAGTGCCTTGATAGTAAGCGTCCCCGCTCTTTCAGCACGACTGCCTTGATTGACCTAATCATGCATAGCCATTCTCCATTCTTAGTGTTTTCTTCTTTGTTGCGACCACGTATATATCCCTCGATATCGCGTTCCTCTTCAACAATACCTTTGGACCTTCAAACCCACAACAAGCTCTCAGTAGCATACCCCTCTTCGTCCTGACCAGCATATGGCCTGGAGTCTACGTGCTCATCTCAAATGAAACCACACCTTCCTTGTTCTGACGTGGCAAACATCGCATCGCTGCTCTTATCTATCTTGGCATCATGTTGTATGTTGTGCTCGGTGTCCTCAATGAGGTCAGACCTGTGTGGTATTACTTGATATCCGCCCTCCTTTTCATCCTCAGCCAATTGGATTACTTCCTCCTGAGCAAAGTCATATGTCAGGGACGTCATTACAATATGTATTCACAGCCGATGCAGTGTTAATCACACTGCGGTCTCCAGGGTGCAGCGATGAAAGTCGATGGTTCCTTCATTGCGACTATATTAGAGACTGCAGCTGTTGTCATGCTATACTACGCATGGCGTGGCATAACGGAGGGTGCGTAGCGAACCGATCGTGATGTTCTTCGTATGTCTGACGGAAGTAACTAACGGAGGACTGGGATGTGGACTACTACCCTTCATAACCATCACAAGTGTTGTAACAACTGACTTGTATTTGCTGTGTGTCAACGCTTGCTTTGGGACTCGAGCGGTATTGTGTTTTCCTATCCATTTATCTCTTTCTCTCTCTCTCTCTCTCTCTCTTGCGAAACATGACTCATGAAGTTCACTTTCCTTAATCCGACCTCTGTCGACACGGCGATATATTTTTTTCTGAAATTCTCATGCTGTTCCTGACGACCTTCCGACTCCCGCTGACCCTGAGCCGCTGCTTCGCACAAGCGAGTGGTCGGTGGGAGGATTTTCTGGTTTATATATAGAAACAAATCCATGAGGTTGCAGGGATGGTTCACGATCAGCGGAAGCTTGTTGTACATACGTATTCTACTACCCTTTACATATTTCTAGGGACATCTTGTGGACCGGTTGAACAGACTCAGATACTTGTTGTATTTAGCACTGTCGAGCGATGGGAATGATCACTTGTGACTGATTTTTTGACTTTTGGTTGTAGTGTGGGGTAGACTCTACGCTACGGATACATTTGAGTCTCGGATATGGATGTGTGAATCACAAGTACGAAGTACATCATTTGATAGGGCGAGAGAGGTCAAAGTTAATCCCTCCTGGTAATACGTGGGTAGGGTTATCCTGAGCTTCGGAAACTCGGTCCAGACTCGCAGGCATGGGGCAACCAGCGCGTGCTAAAAAAAGGAAGAGGGTGGGACATCCCTGAGACCGGAACGCTCTGCTCTGCTTCTGTCTCTCCTGGAGAATCATGCACATACACTTACAAAGCAAGCCATCCACCAACATCAAGGAATCAATCCTCGTCGTCCTCGTTAAAATCGGGGATGTACCGTTGTTTGATGAGAGGCGTGACTTCGATGCATACCCAACCGTCCGTGTCGGATGACGGACGTCGACGGGCGAGTGTCACGAACTTCAAATTACGTCTCGCGCTCTTCGATGGAGCCGCCGCCGCCGCCGTTATCGTCGTTGTCGTTGTCACAGGAGGCTGTCGTTTCGCATCTGCATCCCCATTTTGATGCTGTGCCCCAGACGCGTTCGGTCGGGGTGTCGCGAGGTCGGAACCACAGGGGCGTCGTTTGCGAAGACGACGCTGACGCCGACGTGGGGTGCACGGACACGACGAATCAGAGGTACATTCCTTCTGATGATCACGTTCTGGTGCTGGCGGTTGAGAAACAGAAACAGAAACAGGAGGCGGAAAGCACGCTGCTAATCTGGTCGTGCTCTGAAACCCGTTGGTGACGTGAACATATGTGGACGTGGACGTCGTGGTAGTCGAGAACCGGGATTTCTGGCAAAATCGTGATCGACGTTCTCGCGCGAATGCGACGGGTGTTGAAAAAAAGGATAACTTACGAGAGGGTGGTTCGTATGTCGACTAGCAGCATACGACTCGTTCTCGGAATGATACGCATCAAGCATGAGATCCGACCTAAGTCGGAGTCTCCCGAATGCAGACGGCGTGCGGAAAGAGGACTCGAGGTCGACACGGTCGTTGCGAGAGAGCTGCAACGACTGCTTCGGGATATCATGTGAATACACATCCAAGCCATCAAACGTCGATGACGCGCGTGCCTGCATGCATTTTGGGGTACCCCCTTTGCACGCGAGATGGAGATGTTCTTTGGACTCGTGAAGCGCAGGACGATGCAAGTATGCTTTCAAGGCATCTTGGAACGTGGTCAGGGTTGCTGTGTTTTCTCCCATGATAGAATCCGTATCGGTGTCTTGATTGACGGAAATGAAGATGGAGCGGTCATCTTGGTCGAATACGTCAGGGGTGCCTGATAAGCCTTCGGATTCTAGGAGTGATGCGCCGCTGAAGGTGACCATGCCTTCGTCTGGGTCCCATAGAGCGGCGAAAGTCAATGCGGTCTTGGGAGGTACGATCTCGGACCAGCGGTTGAGGTGGGTGCTATCGCTGGAGGTGGTGCTGGAAGAGTGGTCCAGCGAGAGACACAGCTACGAGAACGTTGGGAACAACGCATGAAAGATGGAATCGAATGAAAGGCGCCGATAACTCACTTTATTCCGTCCTCGAGTTGAACACATACTGCGAGCAAGCTGACTGATAAAGGATAGTCAGCCAAGCACCTCTGGAACGACGGAAAGGCAGAGTGGGGCGCGATAATGAAACAAATGTGCCGTTCAGCTAGGGTAAAAGGGAACTTGAAAAATTTTGTGTTTGAATGGTCGGATACGCACGGGAGGTGCGAGGGCTGTCCCAAGGAAGGTCGAGCGAGTAGTGGGGTGGATCAAAGTCTTATGGGACATGTCTGTCGACCCTATTCCTCTCCTCGTGCATCAGAAGTACCGATATACATGGAAACGAACTTCTTCCATTACCAGACCCCCCAGCGGAGGACTCATGTTCAGCGCACACTTCCAGAGTTCTCCATTCAAAGTATTCATAGTCACGTGCGCTACGCATGCCCTAAGTCTCATCTCCGTTTGATGCATGTCCTTGACACATGTCATGTGTTGGAATTCAAAAAAACCGCACTGCGCACCGTAAGAACAAACCCTCCAAGTACCACAGGTGAGTGGACATAAGTCGGTGATGTCTTTAATGTAGAGGGCTTCTCCTCATGAACGCCGACTGTGCGGACGGGCGGGTAAACGCCGAACGTAGCATTGACATGAATAGGTGAAATGTTCCCTGATGAGCTTTGCGCACGATCACAGAGAATCGGATCGCCTGAAGCGTGCTTCTCTCGAAGGATAAGCACAAGCCTAACGCGTAGTGTCCGATGAGCCCTACAGGATAGCCAACCAAATGAAACTGCACAGTGCTTGAATCACAGGAAGAAAAAGATAAGTAGTTCAACATGGAACCGAACGAAATTCGACCGTTGGTTGCATCGCGGGGTGATCACGTTCAAGAGCGGGAGGCGTAACTGTTCTCAGCGACGGCATTTAGTCGGACCCAAGATGGATTGACCTTGGTGGACATCCAAGATAAAATGTTCATCAAGCAAGCGATGCAGTGGTTGTCGCTAAGGAGCGTGTGATCGAATAATGTAGTCTGAAACTGTACCCTTTGGTGCAACTGCTACTACGAGCTACTAGCTCTAGTTGAGCACGGGTACTTACTGTAGCACCACACCGCCTTGTCTTCAACTCTGTTCTCCGACTCATTCACCCCGCTTTGCATCCCTCTTTTTCTCCTTCTTTTCTATTAATTCGGACACTTGATATCCCGTCGGTTTTTATGCCAGTGGCTACACGATGAGCACCTCCGCAGGGCTATCTCGAAGACGTGTTGTCACGGCGTCCTTTTCCTCGGTCTCTGGAGATGATTCATCAAACCCACGGCGTGATGCAAATGGCTCACCTTCAAACGGTGCAGTGGCAACCCATGCCGGTTCCGCATTCGAGGGAGGAAATAAAATTGCATTCGACCCACGCGACCTTGATCAAGACAGGGAGGAAACCCGTCATGGCAAGATGCCCCGTCTCACTATCATGGAGGAAGTACTCCTATTGGGAATAAAGGACAAGCACGTATGTCCATCTCGTATTTACTACTTCTCTTTTGCATGTGTATCGCGTGTATCGTGTTGCACGCGGCATTGCATGCCTTGGTGGTTACCGCAACATCCATACAGCGCTTGACATTTGGTCAAGCTCTCTCTTTTCCATCGTATTCCGGAGGACGTTCCGACTTCGGCCCTTCATTGCACTCGCTTCATGCTCATCATTTCCGTAGGGGTATCTCTCTTTTTGGAACGACAGCATCTCTTATGCTCTCCGTGGATGCATACTTATCGAACTCGCACTTCGCCGTCGGATAGCTCTCGTCAAAGACGCCAATCGGCGCAGACATCCCCTTCCAGAGCGTATGGTGGAAGTTATAGATGATAGACAAACAGGGGAAACGATACTGGACGAGACCCTCAAAATGATGAAGGCTCAAGAAGGGGACAGATTCTCCATCAATAGCTGGATTGACCTTCTGAGCGGTAAGTGATTCATGGTTACTTCTGCACCCTGGAAATCCGTTCGTGCGATTCATTGGACTGATTTCCCCCTCTTAGGTGAAACGTGGAACGTGATGAAGATTGGGTACCAGCTCAAGCAAGTCCGTGAACGTCTCGCAAAAGGTCTCGTCGACAAAGGTGTGCTACGCACCGAAAAACGAAATTTCCTCCTCTTTGATATGGCTACGCACCCCGTGGCCGACGTCCGGACGAAAGAATCCATTATAACCCGTATCGTATCGCTCCTCACAGCTAGCACATCCACCATTCCACCTGCAGCTTTGGACAAGGAGGGAGTACAATGCAGAGTGACGCGCGCTGTCTGCTTAGCCTGCACGGCTTACGCCGCCAGTGTCTTGGATAACGCGTTCGGTCGACTAACATACGAAGATCGCGAAGCCGCTTTCCAAAGATGTGACGAAGTATTGGCAGAGTTTGCGTGTTGGCCATTTGGTAGCAGCAGTGGTCCAGGTACGGCCAGTGGTCGGAGAAGGGAAGCAGTCAGGATTGGAATGGGGAGCACCTTGCCCAGCGGGCGAGAAAGCGTCCTCGGACTTGTGCAGGAGGTGAAGAAAGAGATGATTGGAGAGGAAGATCTTGGATTCGAGTTGGTCGCGGGTGTTTTGGAGGTGCTTTCGAAGCTCGACTCTCTGCTGTGATCCCACGTCATCATAACCGCGACTTTCTTGCAAACATTTGGATTCATATTCGACGATTCTGTTTCCTCCCTGTTAATTTCTGCCTACCGTAGTGCAATTTCAGTTTGGTTTTTTCTCCCAGCACGGTACAGTTCAGATTATGCTCGCCATGATCTAAGCAGGTGTACCGTACAAAAACCGTCCTGCCGCGAACATACTTTAGACTGATACACACAAGAAAAACTTACCTATTCAAAGCTGGCGTCACCTTGACTCCGACGGGATTACCAAACTCCAAGCTCCATCATCATCACATTTTACTGTAGGCAAGTTTAGGCTCGCTTCAAATGTTCAAGTCTGGTCGAGAGCCAAAGATCCACACTCATTCAAGTCTAGTAGCAGCCCACTGTCACCAGTGTCACCCCTTTCTCGGTTCAAGTTCATCCGATTATCGAAACAATCAGAAACAACGTGTCACCGGTCTCCGCTTGGCTTGAACCTGAGCCCCTAAGGAGTATGGGTGTACGTCTCAGTTCGTGGTTTCGAGTCTGCGATCTATATCTCCAGGTACGGCTAACTTGAAGTGTCATATTAAATTAGTTTGAACTTTGCTCGGTGACAGACTTGATTAGCTGGAGACCCTGACAGGGAACTTCGAACCCTAGGATAAGACTTGCCAATAAATCGCACGAACTGGTTCAGAGAAGCGCGTTCAGGTGGTATGTTTGATTCTTCCCATTCAAGGTTCCATAACTCTTGGCAGAACTTCCTTGCTTGGTTGAGTTATTCGGCTCTTGAAGCAGATGTCTTTCAATGGGACATTTGAGAAACGAAGGTAAGTCCATATACAGGCTGAGTAGCGACATATTACGTGCTGTGATGACCAGATTCTCATTCGTTCGTGCAACTATGAACATTTATCCGTCAGGGTGCATCAGGAAGGACAAGTGTTCAACACATATCTGCGATCACATGAATGTCCCCAAGAGGTGACAGACTATGTTAGTCCCTTCATCACATTAATAACTGAACGTCCCTATTATCCCACCAAAGAGTGTTTCCGATCTCCCAAGTCCCTACTTCTGAACGTCAAGACAGCTATGGCTGATGCCACTAACAGTACTGCTATGCCCGTTGATTCCGTCCTCTTTCGTCCCACTCTCGGTCACCCCGCCCATCTCGGAGAGCTGTATGATGCGCGCACTGATACGTTCCTCCGTTTGCAGCTGTACCCAGAAGAAGAGATACAAAAGGCCACGTCAGAGACCAATATCAACCACGTCGACTTCCATGTCAAGATGTCCAACTCCTTCCAAGACAAAGTTGACCTTCTTGATATCAGCGCCGAGCTATCCTGTTCGCTGCTCAGCGGCCTTGTCACTATCAAGGGATCGGGGAACTACATCCACGACGCTAAATCAAACTCTGTAGAGCGTGCGTGGGCGATGACGCTCAAGGCACAGCTTATGGAGTACCGTCTACGATTCGCGGAGATAAATCCAAAAGTCGTGCCCAAGGTCGTCATGAGTGATTATCTCCTGAAGGACCTCGCGACGCATTTCGTATCGGGTGTCGTTTACGGAGGGAATCTCGTCGTTAGCTTGAATGAAAAGAGGACTCGTGCATCGGATCGCGAGCATATTTCTGGGAACCTGGAGGCCGCTCTGAACAACCTCAAAGGGGTGGTCGAGCTCAGAGGAAAGGCTGAGGTTACTATGGACGACTTGAGGAAGAACCTTCAAGACACCTTCGAGTTCACGGTGTCCTTCCTTGTATTGATGGTATTGGACACATGGATTGACACTCCATCGTTCGCAGGTGTACGGCGACATTGAGGTGACTGAGGCATTACCAACGTCTGCGGAAGAAGTCCTTGAATTCTTACCAGTTGCGACAACCAAGTTTGGCAAAGGAGTCCCGACGTCCGTCACTCTCCAACCTATTCCCAAAAGCATACACGAGGTGGGACGACTAGCGCACAAGATTGAGAAAAATATCCTTGATTCTATCCTTGACACCTTCACGAAACTCGAAGATGTCCAAGAGAGGTTCACTGTGCTCAGTCAGCGAGTAGCATCATACAAGAACTTCCTTAGTGCTCTCCACGATGCCGTGACCAAAGCCCGCTCTCAATTCAGCAACAAATACTTGGGTTATATGGAGGATCTTCAAGGTTACCTTACTGAACTGAGGACTGCGTCTGTCTCAGAAAAGCATGCCAAGCTCATCGAGGAAGCCGGAAAATTGTACGAGTTCCATACGCCTGTAGAGATATCTTACAAGGCTCCCATATATCCAACAAACCTACGCGGGCTTGAGCAAGCGCTGATCGACTTCGAAGATCTCCATCTCAGCGTCGCAAACATCGGCTGTCAGTTCCGTCTCGCCAATGAGATGATAGGAGATATCTATGTTGGCAAAACTGTACCGGTCATTTTCATCCCACCTCTCGGGCCCAACCCCGCTGCCGTCCTTTTGCGAAATACCCATTTCGTTCGCGCAAACTCTCGCATCTTTCCCCAGGGCTCTACCTACGTCATCTACTCCGAAAACTCGGCAGACATTGCGAATTGGCTCCCCGGAACCCAATCGTTCGGGGATCAAAATGATCCCCAACCACAGCTCTGGGTGTCTCGAATCGAGGATAACGGGGAACTTAAGTGGTTGACGGGAGAAAATGCGTATAATGTGAAGTTGGATAAGCCGGAAGATCTTTCTCCTCGTCCAGACTGGGTTTTGGATCCCTTCGTGACCTCCATAAAGTTAGTGACTCTTAAGTTTCCGTGCTTGACTGTGTTGACCTCGTTTCTTGGCAGGCCGGTTCAATTCTCGTGGGTAGGGGTTGATTCCAGGGCAATCGCACCGACGCTCGTCGGGATCGATGGCACTGCGTCATTCAGTATCTCATTCTCTCTCGAATTGAACAGGTTGGATAACGACAATTCGCCTTTAACCTTGCTCCATGTCTTGAACGCTGATGGAGAACTGGAGAACGGCATCGTGATCGATCTCCGACCACATCTCTGCATTAGCTCCGAGTCGGCCAACTTCCAGCTTCAGGGCGAGAATTTGGAGCTCCCGCTCAACAAAGTTTTCACGGTGACGTTTGTGCAAGACATTACCCAGCAAAAGCGAATTCTCTATTTCAATGTGAAGCAGATCGCAGAGGTTGCCATTGACGCGTCAAAGTTACTTGATGACTTGAAGTGGAAGCAGCTGAGTCGGATGGCTTTTGGCAGCTCTGATTTTGTGTTGAGTCTCCCCGATGTAGCTCCGAGTTCTTATGGGGGGAGAAGGCGTGGAGGTAGAAACAGGAAAGGGAATGGTAAGTATCGCTTTCGTTATCATTCAATTTAAATTTATCCGGTATTCTACAGTCCTTCCGTCCGCACTCCATCGAAGCGTTCAAGAGGGCAATCATCCCTGTATGTTCTCTCTTATTCCCTTCCCTTATTGTATTGTGTTGACACTCAACAGGGAACGCGCGCTTCAATGTGAACTCGAAATCTATCGGTTTGCTTCCGTTCCCAAAGTTTTTTCTAGCTTCGTTGTTTCTCGAGTCAAGTCTGGTGTATTTTAAGCTGAAACGATCATGCTGTATTCCGTATGCCTGGTTGTACTGTTGACGAGCTGCTAGTGGCGCATGTTCACTTTTGTAGCTTGCTGTTCCAAGTCGAATTGCTAAGTTGTTGTGTCGATTCAACCTTTTATCCACCCTCAGACTGGTGCTTCAGCCGAAAATCAACCCGACACCCCCCCAAAGTTCCACAAGCATTGTGTAAATGAATCAAATAGTACCATTTAATCGTACACTGGATACAAACACAACAGCAGTACATTGCGTTGAAGAATCGTTACAGCCAGCAGTTCAAACAAAGTTTCAGAGCCACGTTGCACGACATAAACATATCAAACACCAGAATGCGAATCAACAGCCAGACGTCGAGGGAGAGATGATTCATTGGAACCTTATTGAGAAGGTGCGATCATTCTGCCAAAGAATTCAACACCATGAATTTTGAAACCAGATGTCGTCTCGCGTAGCGCGTCGACACATAACTGAAACATGAAAAAATGTCAATGGATCGTATACATATACAGGCAGACACGTGGGTAAAAAAGCTCACATAGTTCCAAGGTTCATAGCGATCGTCGGCGTCCAACATGGAGGCAAGCTCGTTCTCGCCGATTTTCTCGGCGTTAACATACAGATACCGCTTTCGAAGGTTGATATCTTGCACAAACAACAACCTGACAAGAGTATTGGGGGAGAGTGGTTTGTCTGACTGGATCTGCAACCTGACACGGGGATTAGAAACTCCTACTCCGTTGGGCGAAATCCTGAAAGAGTAAGCGGAGTGAAGCTGGTGCTGTTCACTCCAGTCGCGAACCACATTGAGCACCGTCGTGGAGTTTTTGAAATCGCCTGTAATCTCGAAATTGATTGCGAGACTCCAGGATTTCGCGCCATCCACACCGATAATTTTGAAAGCGTTGGTGACACTGAGAATGATGCATTAGCAGAGATGTGGACACTGGGAGTTACGCAAAGATAAAACCTACCGACGCGAGTCGTCAAACACTAATCCCTTCACTAGGTCGAGGTAGTAGTCGGCCCGTGGTTCACCTGGTGCAACGATAACCGCGTCGAGGGCGGATTTGCCATGATGCCAGACCAACTCGCCCTCCCTCACCTCACCAACGTAGAGTTGAGGTTTCCACTCCTTGAGAGAAGGCAAAGTGTTGGGAAGGAAGCTGTCTAGATTGTGGGGGTTTTCGACGTAGAGGGCACGGAAGGGCGTTCCCTCGGGGTACGCTTTGAGTTGCGCCACAACGAACATCGTATTCATCAAGAAATCTTCCGCAAAATTGGGCCGTAAAGCCGGTAAAAATATGAGCGGAAGGACGTTGCCGCTGTTGATCGCGAGTAATGCGTCTTTGGGGAGAATGAAACGGACGGACGGGGGGACGTCCTCGGTCTTGGTCTCCTGTAACTTGTCCTTTTTCTTGGGGAAAATGCGCTCGTCGTCTGGTGTCACGGCCTTCAGAAGCTCTTCAAAATGGGCAAAAGTCTGTTCTAATGTGTAAAGGCTGTTCGGATACTCTGGCGGTCGATACTGAATAATGGTGCTGTGATGAAGGTAGCAAGCGTCAGCCTCGTCCATCAGTGAGCTTGGGGTCTGTTTTCCAGGCACACCGGACTTCAGGCTGGTGATGCAGTCTTTGAGCTTGAGGAGAAGCTCTGCGTGATCGGAATTGAACTTGATGACAGCCAGGTCCGCCGCGGTGGCCAGGGCGGGGATCAGTCTTCGGTAATCTGCCCCTCGGCAACGCAGGGCAACGAAACGAACACGAATGTCGTCCAGCTGGGCGAATTTGCGGAGGAGATCTTGGACAATAGCCTCCTCGAGTTTGTGTATGAGTTTACTGACGTCCCTCATACTGTCGGGGATAGGAGCGAGGTGAATGATCCACGGAATACCACCATCGATCTGGGTCGTGGATGTCTTCATGAACGTCGCAACTTCTGCAGGAGTGAAAGGCATCTTGCTGGGAGGAATGTCGCCATATACAGAAAACTCGTAATTTTCGTTGAGCTCCTTGGATATGTTCCGGATCTCGAGCTCAAGATTTCCCTCGGCTTCCACCAAACCCTTCAATTGGTTCATCTTCCCTTCCAGTTCGCCCTTTATCTCGGTCCTTTCCTTGTTGTTCGTCTTCCTCGCATTCGCATTGACGATGATATTTCCTCCATATTCGATGGAGGTGACGAAATGAGTCGCCCTGTCTTTCTGGATATACTCTTCGTCCACTAGTTTGAGTGGACCACCTAACTCCGTCCAGAGCAATCGATCCTCCCTGATCCGGAGCTTAAGGGCCATTGCCCAGGAACGCTCCAGACTGCTCGCTTCGGTGCTGTTAAGATATCTTCCCGACCCCTCAACCGTGACTAGTCCACTGAGAACGGAGAGCGATAGTTCAGCATAGACATCGAGGGTCGTTGATTTTGTCTCGAAAGAGTTTGAGAATTCGACCGTGAAATGGAAACCGGGAGTAGGGTCGCTCGAGATCTTCTTCTGCGTCTCTTCCTCTGAGTACATCTGCACGCCGAGGAATCTGTCCTGGCGCACGTCATAGAGTTCACCGAGGCGTACAGGATGGCCAAGAGAGGGGCGAGTAAGAGTTTTCAGCTGATAGGGTTCTGCCTGCATTGATCTGCGTAGATTCTACTACAATGTTTCGATCTGAATTCTGAGAGCGAGGTTCAATAGCAGATCAGTGGGAGATGCAATTCGTATTGAGGGTATTCTTTAAGTGAGAAACTTACCATCCAGGGGCGTTATCAGTTGTGTTGTCCCTTTGCTTCCTCCTTGTCATTGCGTACCAGATTCTGCAAGTATGAACGCAAGCCAAGGCGACATTGAAACGTAACCTGGAAGCGAATAAAGGAGCTCTTTCTGCGGATGAAACTAGCTCTATTTAGTGCGTTGTCTGCTGGAAAGTTACATTGACATCCAGAATTTACCTAACGATCAATATATCTGACATGGAAGATGAGGCGCAGACAAACCGAGTGCGTTCAACGATCAGTTTGGAATATTGATGATGCAGGACTTCCCAGCAGTGGCGGATATGTCAAAATTTTACATTACCTGATTGCGCGATTTTGGTTCATCTGACTCCGGAACCGTGTGGGGGTCAGTGACGGATCTTTCGTCTACATAACAGAATTACTTGCTGGGTCACGAAGGGAGGACGTACAGTTCAGGTCATTCAAGGCGAGTACTTTTTTGGCCACATTATTCTGCCGAGCGTTGAACCAAGTTGGACCGGGTGACCCTACCAGTGAGCTGGTGCGCACGTCCGAAAGGCAAACATTGCCCCACGGAGGGACTGTAATTGCTCTTGCTCGCTGTCCCACATTCACGGCAAAGACAAAGGGAAACGCATGCAAGATCATGATGTAGTCAGACTTCCCCCCCGGTTACATGGGAGATCTCTGGGTCACTCGTAGTAACCGGCGTGTGATTCGTGATGAGTCATTTTGACGTCGAACTGAACTAGGGCCTGCATCTCATGACATTGACATACAGGATCAATCAGTCGTCCTGCTTCTCTATTCACTTGGGATCATGTAACCATGTTTCAGTAGGCCTTCTGAACCCATTCTTCGAACAGATCGTGCACAGGCAAGTTTCATATTTTCTGTTTCCGTCGACGTATTGAACCATGTGCCGACGCCGCTGGGCGGGCGATGTCTTTCTTCTCCTTTAGGCTTTGGGTACTACAGGCTGTCACGGCCTATTATTGACCTGCAAGCACTGAAGCGGGCCAAAAACTTTTCAGCGTGCAAACTTGTGGGTGACTGGATCCTGTGCTGACATCTGCGAATTGGCGCCGACTTTCAGGATAGCGTTACTGATGCCACTTCCAAACTTCATCGATTCATCTTTCGGCTTACAACTTGAAGACTCCCCCGAAAGTGCATTGCCACCGACTGGATAAAACGGTTGAGAAAGTGCATGTACATATGCTGTCATTACGGTTGGCGTCGACGGCAATCCACGAGGACGCAGCTCGTGCCAAGTGGAGACAGTTCCTCGGAAACCAATACCAGTCATGCTATTTTTCACGTCGAGATGTCCAGCAATATGACGGCAACTCATGGCACTTCGTCTCGCGTATTATCTGCGGAGGCAATCTTGCCGGCTTCCTCGGAAACGACCTACAGTGATGGCCTTCAGGTCGCGAACGTATCCAATGGAACGTTTTACGTGCCTCGTATGGTACGCAATTTGGGGCAGTCGAGCTCAAGGCTCTATTCCGACTTTTTAAGGCAGAAGTTTGACACCATTGATTATACCTGAGAGGCTACGAAGGGAAGAAGCCAGTATCAGCCCACGAGAATTCAGTGAATAGATCTATTGTATCGATGTGGATTGTTTCGCAAGAGTGAGACTCGCCGAAGCTGTTGCGTTGGCTGGTCATGCGATATGACCGTTGAGTGCCTCGCCACGGAGTGTTACTGTGGCCACGTACGTACTAAGCGATTTTTACGGTGACATGTTTTGCCCTTTTCCCAACCTCTATCATAGCTTACTGGCACTGTCGCAGCGAAGACTGACTGACACATTGGAGTCCCATCAGTCAACCCGCCGTCGGTGACTCAGGTGGCTATGTCCATCAGTTCGCCTTGACAACCCATGTCGAAGTCATTGATAGACCGAAGATCGGAGGAAGATAACTCTGGTTCCGCTGGTCGAGGTCTGTAAACCCTTCTCACCAAGCCCCTTGATTTTCGATTCTGAAATTGGATCCATTTCCAATTCGACCGTTACTTAGATGTTTACTAGCACCGCTCAGCAGACCTGTCTAGGAGGTCTTCAAACGTGGAGTGATCAATCTGCGCAGTATGGCGTATACAAAAAATAGTTTTGAGAATCATGATAAGTACCGCTGATCAATTCGCCAGAAAGGACTGTTGTCCTCGACGAGCTTTACTTTTCCAGCGTACCCTGGTAAGTCCCGACTTACCCCCGAGACTTGCCAGAGACTTAGCAAGCAGTCGGTCACATAAGTTACCCCAGGCCGTCACGCGACTTTCCACATCGCAACGCGTCCCTGACGGCGGCGTTACGAGGCCCCGCTACCGACTGCCATCACTACGATTCGAAGCCTTCGCTTTTATCCTCAAATTTCCCTCGTCCGAGTCGTGATCCAGGTTCTATTTTCGCTCTCCTCAACACGATCATTCCAAGTCCACCAACACCGCTATCATGGTGTTTAACTATGATGCTACAGATCCATTGGCTGTCGTAACCGCGCCTCCGCCGAACGAGGCGCCAGCGGACAAGGCTGCGAGAGAAGAACGGGAAGCTGAGGCACGGATGATCAGCGACCAGATCGACGAAGAGCTTCGTGCGGAGAGAGTGGCCTTGAAGAAACAAAAGGAGATCGTCAAAATACTCTTACTTGGACAGAGCGAAAGTGGTGAGTACCCGCTGAGATCTGTCCCTAGCTGAACTATCTCCTTGTCGGTTATCGTCCATCGGAAGATTTGAGCTGACGCTTTCCTTCGTGTTCGCTGACAGGGAAATCTACCACTCTCAAGAGTTAGTTTGTGTCTCCATTACACTCAAATGATCACTCATGATTGACCAGACTTTCGAATGCGTTTTGCAAGAGATAAGTGGGTTCAAGAACGAGCATCATGGAAGACTGTTATTCAGCTTAACCTTGTACGTTCGGTCAACACGATCCTGGAGGCTCTGCGTGTCGCGGTCGAAGAGGACGACGACAAGTTCCAGTTCTCGGACAAACACCATCTCCTTCGGCTTCGGCTTCGTCCTCTCCGCGGAGTTGAGGCTGACCTGAAACAGTTACTCGGCGCAAAGCCTGAGGATCTGCCAGAGATGGCGCGAGACGCGTATCCCAGGCTCAAACTTAGAACGTCATCAGAATTCTTCATTCGTTCCGAATACTGGCAAAGCTTCCTGCAAGCCTCCCGCCATGATAATCCCACTAATAACTCTCAACGACCTAAACGAATCGATGGTGCTAATAGCCAAGATGTGACCGAAGTCATTGCCAGTTGTAAAGACGACATAAGAGCGTTGTGGGGGAACGAGGTTGTTCAACAGATGCTGAAAAAATGCAAGGTTCGCCTCGAGGATTCGGCAAGTTTGTGCGTTACCACTTCTTTGTTTCCATTGCTTTCATTTACTGACTCGTAGCCATTGACAAGTTTCTTAGATAACTCGGAGCGTCTTACCGCTCGCGATTACAAACCAACGGACGACGATATTGTTCGTGCTCGCTTGCGCACTGTGGATATTCAGGAGTATGAATTGGCTGTCGAAGAAGGTAAGCATTGCATGAAATCTGTCATATCAGAGCCTGAATACGCACTGCAGACGGTCAAACCAAGACGTGGAAGATTTATGACGTTGGCGGTTCGCGAACACAGGTGCATCATATGATCTCTACCCTCGTTTATCAATATAAATTACTCACGATCATTAAAGCGTAACGCATGGCTGCCGTACTTTGATGAAGTAAATGCGGTCATCTTCCTTGCTCCGATATCATGTTTCGATGAACGGTTACAAGAAGATCCACGAGTGAATCGGTTGGAAGATTCGTTCATCCTATGGAAAGCGATCTGTTCATCCAAACTCTTGAGTCGAACAACTCTCGTCATCTTCCTGAACAAAATCGATATCCTTGAAAAGAAGATCGAGAGCGGCATCATGGTCAATAAGTATCTACCCTCATACGCCGACAGACCAAACGACGCCGCTACTCTCATCAAATGTACGTCCCTGTGTTTCGTTTCGTTTTTTTTTCTCGTCCCCTTAGCTTGGCGTTTCACCCCCTTTTTTGAGAGTAGATCTACGTCAGAAATTCAAGGATACTGTCAAATATAGTTCCCCGGAACCGCGGACATGTCACATCTATTCAACGTCGGTCATCGTTGAGTGTCATTTTTTCCCTTCGTGATGGTAACATGGTTGCTGATGCGTGTCCATTTCCCCGGATCAATCTCATCTCTATAGAACACACAAACCACGGCGCAAACACTGATGTCAGGTGCGTAGCGCGGCGTATTGCGTTCAAGAAGCCCTGGTGACCAATCCACTCAGTACGCGATGGGATTATACGAGCTCATCTCCGAAAAGCCAACTGGTTTGAGGTTTTCCGG
>JBBPTH010000164.1:0-28316 GCA_038094055.1 Chalciporus sphaerocephalus | reverse complement strand
CGGCGCGAACTTGTCTTCGCTCCGAACTGATTTGATGATCTGATGACTCCTGTTCTATGGGGTATGCTACGTTGCTCAATTTCGTGTGCATGTATTGTATTCTTTCCATGTGTGTGGTTTTTGCGTTCTCTGGACTGCTATGTTTTCGTTTCTTAGCATTTCCGTAAGGTACTGAGTACTTTCGACGCCGGTAGAATATGACTTTACATGTGTATAAGTAACTCACTGGGTGCATAGAAGTGATATTCTTCCAACTTCGGGTTATTGAACGTCGGAAATCTCCATCATAATGCAACTGCATTATAAGCAATGGTTAAAGTTGATGAGCCATGACATCTACCACTGTAAGGCATACGATACGGAGGGATGTGGATCCTGTGAGATAATGAACAACCATACCCTCGCATCAGATTAAACACGACTACAAACGAAGCACGATATCCTCCCTAGCGCATCACGCACCGTGTCCGGAAACACCTCTGGAAGTAACCACCACGCATGCGGCACGTCCTCATATTCCACCAACTCGACCTCTTTCCCAGCTTCTCCGATCCGCCTTCCCACCTCTCTCCCAGCATCGATCAAATGGTCCGCCGTTCCAACCAGCACGAGCGTCCTCGGCCACGTCAACGACGAAAAGGGAAGATAGGCTCCGGACACGAGCGGGTCTGTGAGGGAGAACCGAGTCCAAGCGACGTATGTTCTCGACATGGCTGCATAAGCGGAGACGGCGATGAGGTCGGAGCGGGATTTGGCGAATTCACTGAGGTAGCTGTAATCTTGGATCGCAGCTGGAGCGATGGCGACGACACCGTTGGGAAGGGGCCTGTCGGATTGGGAAGCAAGATAGGTCGTTACAAGCGCTACGCTCACCCAAAGCGTCACTTATGATGTAGCCTGCATGTCTTATTCGTACATACCGTGATTGCCTCCTGCGCTGTCGCCAGAGATGGTCAGGTTGCAAGCGCGATAGCCCTTACCGAGGACATGATCGTATGCAGAAAGGATGTCCTGCAATGCTGCCGGGAATGTGTTCTCTGGAGCGGTCGCGAGGCGGTAGCAAGGAGCAGCAATGATGCACTGGCCCGCATCCTCCAAGTCCGAGGAGATCCGACGAAGAACTTGCGTGAAGAAATTGACGTAAACTTCCTCGGTGGGGTGAAATACGACATTTCCACCGCCATGCAAGTGGAAGATGACTTTCGTGTTCTCTAGAGAAACATCTGGCTGCCCTTCTCTACGTAAAGCATAGAAGAAGATTGGGACGTCCTCTTGCCTTTTCAACGCTTCGTTGTCGATAAGGGGGATGGTGAAGGGCGAAGGAGGAGCGATCTCGACCGAGGCGATGATGTCTGTTGGTATGCCTGTCGTCGGAAGACGAGCACGCTCTTCGAATGGCTTGGCGACAGGAGCTACACTGTCGATGATGCTCGCAAACAGGACTTGCAACTTCGGGTAAGCATTCAGTTGTTCATCTGCAAGTGGCATGATTAGACGGGGGCTGCTGGACAATGCAGTTCGAGAGCCGATTTATAGATCTGTGAGCAGGCGGCACGAGTTTGCAAATGCGCGTTCAGGCAATCCAGCTCCCTGTCTATACGTTCTGACCGAGGATATCTGACTGCCTGATAGACAGGGATCTCCCGATGAAAGCAGACCTGTCGACTATGCGACTAGGTACGACCGTTGAATGTGATTCGAAACTTCCTATTCCTCTCCGATCCAGTGCTTGATAGAGGCGTGAGTGTTTACAGAGGTAGTACGAGAGCTCGTCACCGAGACACGATGGGTTGCGAATAACGCGACGGCTATCACGAAGGGGCATCGTATCGGGCAGTAGCTGAACCACTGCGAATGGTGGAGAAGAGATGGCATCGTTGAAGCTTCTCAAGTCCGTAACAATTCGAGACACGGTAAACGCACGTCGTAGGGCTATTAAAATGGACCACGAACCTGATGTCACGTCCTATGTACACGAATAGAGAGATACCCACATACATCAAGAAGCTGTTTGAGCTGTGATACATGTCAGGCCCATTCCTGGTAAATGATCTCGGTCGCCCGGCTTGTACGTATAAGATTTCGGACTGGAAGGATCAGTGGAAAGTGCTTCTTAGATATGACGCTGAGAAGTTGAACGAGAGCTGAGGCTGATGTAGTAGACCATGAGCTGACTTGCTCAGATCGTGGTAGACTTGACACGGAGATGCGGATTCAGTGACAGACGGCCACGGCACACCGCTCGAGACTGACATGACTACATGAAAAACAAACCATGGCTCGAGTCGCCACGAGATCTATAGTCGATATCTCCATCATTTCGTTCACGAAATGGACGCCGACGACGTGCACAGTTATCCCAAAGAACCACGAAACACCGTGAACAGGCTTAACAAACGAGGTAAGAATTGTACTGCTATCCATTGATCACCCATCAATCGTTTTCAACGTCCCCAGCTGCATACGACCATGATACTGTCCATAACATCGTTAATACTGCCAGTGTTTTGCACGTTTCTTTTGTCCCACCTTTGCCTTCTGGTCTGTACGAGGACGTCGAGGACCGAACACCGATCATCCTACCCATGATCGGTAAAATGGATATCTACCCCAAGTCAGGGGAAGATCACCCTTCCTGTTATCTACACGGTACGTCCTCCATACCATATCTGCAGGCCAGTGGAGCTTCCAATCCAATCGACTTCCATCTCCCCATCTCGGCTGAAAACCAAACCTTGCACCCCCGCTGATGCTCACTTTCTTAAAAAAAAACAGGTCACATCTCCAGCCGACTCATGAAACTGCCATCGAATGCTTCCGGCACGGCACAGTTGGTGGAATCGGACGGACTTGCAGTGTGTATCGCCGCGACACACGTTGATGGCCTCGTGCTCGCCATCAGTCCTTTCTCGCACAGCTACAACTTCCGTTCTGCTGTGCTTCAAGGCCGTGCTACTATCGTCGATGATGTGGACGAGAAGCTTTGGGCGATGACGCTCATTACGAACGGTGTCCTTCCGAATAGATGGGAGAACGCCAGGAATCCACCGACGAACGCGGAGATGCAGAGTACGCAGATTATCAAGGTTAAAATTACTAGTGCCAGTGCGAAGATCAGGGCGGATGGTCCGCATGATGAGAGATGGGATATGCAGGACGGGACCTTGACGAAGAGGGTGTGGACGGGTGTGATTCCGGTATGTTGATGCTTAGGCTTTGGGAAGAAAAGTAACCGTTGTGGTCTTGTAGGTGTTTGAAGGACTTGGGGAACCTGTTCCCAGTGAATACAACGAGGTCCAGACTGTTCCAGATGATATTCGGGAGTATGTCCGACAGGAAAACGCCAAGCGGAAGAACAATGCTATCGGCGCTGCAAAAGGTAGCAAGTAGCATAGTCGAAAAAATTTGTTGTAGCATAGTCGAAAAAATTTGTTCAAGATGATGTGGGTTGGTCCACATGGTACTATTACCTCAGTATTATTTCGATGTCTTGTCTTTTCTGCCGCCGCCAAGCATACTGGGGGAGATTTGACGGAATTTCCGAAAGCGTGTAGAATGTCATGTCTGTGCGGCATGTACCGCACGGCGTGCGCAGCTTCGGTACCTCCTGAGTAAAGCCCTGTTTCAGTCTGTGCCCGCGTCCGAAAGTTGTCCACTGTCTCGCTTATCACCGATATGACGTCGACGCTGGTGATCACTCGGAGCCTGATAGACAGCATCGACTGTTAAGCTGTGTCGATGTCATTCGCCTCCATCGGAAGTCTTGACAGCTATAGAGGGGAAAATATCACAAGGGAAAATGAATTCAATTGGATGGGAGAATAGGGGGAGAACGGGGCTTTGTCAGTATCCAAGTGAGGACTTATCCATGAGCAATATATCCATGTTATGCAATCGGGAGCGCGCAGGATCCTCCAGTACGTTATGCAACGGCACTGCGGACGAGCTTTTGGTTCCATATCTGCTGTGAACACCACTCGTGGCCTAGCTTGATCTTGCTACCGCGATCAGGTCGGAGGTACGAAGCAACGGTGGCCGCTCAGAGGACGATGTTAGTGTTCCTGCACGTGTTCGTCAGGAATGGTTGTGCGATACAGATTACCTTTTCGCGAAGGGACAATCGGAGGTAAGTGCAGGATTCCGGTCGTTACGGCTTAGGGGTGAAAGATCATATGCGTCTCGTTTGTTGTCCAGCATACCATATATTGATGCATGTCTTCAATTATGGTGGGAAGACGATACTCTATTGGACAAAAAAACATAAGCGCGGCGGGTCATTTGACGGCTGGTCTGGGAATAAACGGGCATCGACGGCGATCGTGAGTGAGTTGGATCAGCGGTTGGATACTCACTATGGAGGTCATGCGGAGGAGAGGCGTCAGGGTCGAATAGGATCCTGTGAGCAGTGGCAGAAGCAGCCACATAATCGAACAAAGAGCGAAGGTATTGACTCAAAGTTCCCGACGGGTGAAGATTTCACCCCTTGAGTGTGGACCATAGATGGAGACTCACGGGAAGCCTTAGAAAGCGAGTGAGATACGAAGATTGGGAGTTTATTGAGTAGTGTCGTGAATGTTGTGCAACAGGCGTAAGGGATAATGGCTGGTGTTCTTGGCGAAGGACTGTCGGATGATCGCAAGTAGCTGCTTCTTAATCCAGGCCACAATGAAACAAAACGTTGAGGCTTCGAGAGTCACGCGAGAAGAAACTCAGGGGCTGAGCGTACGTACAGCAACACTGCGGAGCGAGTGGATAATAAATTGGTAAATGGAATGAAGTCATAGGACGATGCGGTGCTCGGTGTTGCTTAGGAGTGGAATGACCGACGTCGAAGGAGTGCAGCGAGACGGTCAGATAATTATAGAGTGCTCCTGCTGACAGATGTTACGGACTTGTCGGCGCGCTGGCGAGTAAGGCGGCGATGTCAGCATCAGGATATTCCCACCTCCCAAGGTAGAGCACTCCCGCGACGGTGGAAGCGAACAATGTTAACAGGGAGAAGCTACACACCAAGTTCATTTACGCGGATGCAGGTAAACGACTCACCAAAAAGATAAACTCACACACCTCATACGACCCTGCGAGCAGTGAGAGAGCATTGGTCGAGGGCTGTCGTGAGGCAGTGCAGAACGGAAAACATACCAAGTGGAGGTGTTGTACACTGCGCCGGTTATAATTGAGCCGACCCGCGGAAGCAAAAGACAATTGCGTGGCTGTGCAACGTGCGGATGATGGCCGTGACGGCATGGCAGTAGGCGAGGAGGAGGGCAGACAGATGGTCATCGTCGCGTATTTTTATTTCTTAAGGCAAGTACAAACCAACGTCTTGTTCGTAAAGATCACATCAGAATTCGACGTTAAACGCGAATTCACGCCCATTGATGGTGGGTCAGTCACTCATCTTCTTGAATTTACAGCGCACCCTCACGTATCTCTGAACGCGTCTCCTCCTTGCCGCGCTGCACGTCTGCGATTCCCTGCCAGCCAAACCCGACATCTGAACTCGAGTCGCTGTATCGAGAATCCATCAGAGTCGCACTATCCTCATTCTCGCACTATTTCCTTCCTGGGCTACCATCTCACCACGCTCACAAGCTAACCCGCCTTCTAGAACCAGTCCTAGTCCTCCAACTTCTTCACCCGTTCCGATACCCCCCCGCATATATCTCACCACTCGCATAATATATACCTCCCAGAGTCGCATATCCACCATTCAAACTCTACCACGTATCCGCAATGGAAAACCGCCGGACACCCGATGATGATCTCGCTCTCTCCACAAGCTTGAACATTACCGGAGGTATGCCCTCCGTACTTTTGGCTTCGATCATACAATCTTCTTCTCCCGCCGTTTCAGTCGTCTTTTGTTGTCCGCTGTCTCCCGCCTATCAGATCTTATTCGACCCTGTCCATTCCTGAGACCATCCTTTGTTACCTCCCTCCATTTTGTCTTCCGTCGGTGTCTCGTTACTCACCATTCCTCTGCAGGCTCGACCTCTCAGAGCACCAATTTGCCTGATAACGCCACCGCAGGGCCCTCCACCGTGCTCTCCAGCGCTTCATTATTTCTCCGTCCACCCCCTTATCGTCACTCTCAAGTCTCAACGCAAGACACCTCCTCCCATTACTCTCAGCAGTACAGCCGCCCGTCGGAAGTTCAATCTCACCCTCCGTCTTGGTTTCCCTCGACCTCCAGGACGCCTACCCGTCCAGACGCATATCCATCTTCATCAAGTACTGCCGTATCTAATCCTTCAACCTCATCGCCATCCATGATCATATCTGCTTCCTCCTTTTACGATCCAGCTCATGCAAGTGCACTCCCAGACTTTCACGACATCAATGTGTGGGACACCGTCTTCGATAACACCATTTCTCGTACTACCGGTATGGATATCATATATGTCTCTTAGTGTCCTACTCGAAAATTGATCCTTCCACCACAGAAGACATATCTCGTTTTCGCCAAATAGATGGCAGCAGCGATCTTCAGTTTCCCAGTGGTTATGCGTTTCATAAGTTGCCCCAGCATGGGGCTCACAGTGCCCAGCACCGTCAGATTGTACCTTTCCCTCGCCGAGCGGGAGGAACACAACCCTATAATCCTGCCAGGACACAGAGTCAAGCACAAACCGAGTCCCAGTCCACTTTCCAAGAACAGACCGAAAGTCAAGAGCAAAGACCAGCGCAAGACCAGGTGAGATTCCTACGTTCTGCTATCAGTCCACTCACGTCGTTTCTAACTCCGATGATGTGCTCGCAACTACCTTGTGACGTCACGTGTTTCATCGAGCATCAGCACAATCCGACACCCCAAGAGCTTGCACATCAACGAACACAGGAATTACTTTCGCTAGAAACTTCATATACTTCATCTCTGTCCCAACAATCTCATTACACGTCCAGTCAAACGGCCGAACGTCCTGCAAGTTTCACCACCTCGCAGACCCAACAGAATGCCTATGACACGTCAGGAGGATATCACATACAGCGAAGGGACGAGCCCTTCGCCTCATCAGCATCAGACCGCTCTCCAACGCAACGCGATTCCTATCCTCAGACTACGGAATTGTATTACCACTCCACAGACGCCGACGTAGAGATCAACATAGAACACGTGAATGAACCGACCACCCTTTACTACAGTACTCAGGCCAGCCAGAGCATGCCGTCCTTGGTACGTCTCTTTTTGCATTTGTATACCTCTTCGCCTCTTGTTTTTCTCTTTTATTGACTACGGAAAAACTTGCACACGATGCCCTGTTGGCATCTCGCGATTGATAGCGTTCATGTCTCCTTTGTTCCCCCCCTTGGGCTATCTTTGGAAGTTGACGCATTCATCTTTGAACAGCATAGTTCCGGCCCACCCTCCAGCATCGCACACGGTCATTCGCATTCATCGTCACCACACGCCTCATTTTCGAGGTTCACGCCCCCGACGCACTCCAATACCCCCGCAAGTGACACTGGTAAGTCACTTTTAGTTCTTCATACTATTCATTCTTCTCGTCATCTTTTTCGCTGTTCTCTATCGCATGCTTTCCTTTCATCAATCTTCCTCTCTGTGGGTGTTGCTGCGGATAACCACTGTCTCGAATCTCTGCTCTCTTCTCATATGGAGCTGTAATCGTGCAGCCAGTTACTCAATTTCCAAGGATGGTATGCCTTCCATGTAGTCTGTCACCTTTTCCCCGCAATCACTGGACAGCGCTGATTCGGGCGCTGTTCTATGGGGAATCATGATCACCTTGCGAGTGTGGTCCATGTGATTGGCCCACCGCGCCCCGGAGTATCTCTGGCACGGGTGTTCCGTGACGGTCGCAGGACTCAGGGCATAAGGCGCGCGCGCGCATAGGCGCGCGCGCGCGCGCGCGCGCGCGCGGGGGGGGGGGGGGGGGGGGGGGGGGGGGGGAGGACTCAGGGCATAAGGTGGCATGTCTAGCTTTGCGATATGAAATAGCCGGCATGATGGGGGCAGCATCCGAAGATCTTCATTTTTTCATTCATCTTCCTGAACTTCTAGCCTCAAACGTGGTCGATATACTCGTTGCATCGATGCGCGGTCGGGGTCTGTGACCCTTTCTTACATAAATCACTCTCGCCTATTTTGTTTCTTTCTTTCTTGCCCTCACTTCTTGTTTACGCATTTTTTTGTTTGTCTCTCTGGGCTGTCTTTTTACGATGGTTCCCCCAACGCCACCCCCTGGCGTTGTAACCGAATCCTCTTCGTCGGCATCTTCGCCTTCTTCTTCTTCTACATGCTCGTCCGGCACACTTGATGCCTTATCCCCCGCGAGTTTACTTCCTGTTACCCCTTTGCGTTCTTCGTCTCCATCGTCGCGTGACCTTGGTTTGTCTTCCCCTCCAGACTATGATGCACGTCCATACTTGCGTCATTATTCTTCAATTTCCCATCCACTGGCTTATCCCCCTGATATCCTTCCTTCTACTGTTTCTATGATCTCGACGAGAGCTAACCAAAGAGACACGATTTACACAGGTACTGGAGGCTACAGTGCAATATCTCCCTCGGGATCATATCAAAGTTACCCGGGAACAAGAATAACGACGACGACAAGATCCTCTGTCGATGAAGGCAGCGTGACCGGACGAGCAAGTGGGTTGTCGCCATCAGGGATGGTATCAAGTTCAGATTCTTCACGCGTCTCAGGAATACCGATATCGGACTCCTCACGAGGCTATGACTCGCATCGGATGGGCGGTTCTGACGGATCTAGAGGGGTGATGGCACGTGAGCGGGTGCCGAGTCAGTTGGAGGACGGACGCGAACATGGACGGGAGGCTAGCCATACGCATTCAGCATCTGCGTCGACCATCGTTGGGTCCTCGCCACAGACGCAAGGAGGGAGGATAACGGATGTTCAATCTGCGAGCATGTATTCGGGAATGGGCTCGGAAGGTGCGACGAGGGTGGGGTATAGAGCACAGACAGGATATGTGTCGCAGGCATCGCAAGATCCTTATGGATTCGCACAGCAACGTTCGCAGATGCAGAACCAGATGCCCACGTGTGTTGCTTCGCAGGGACAGTACCAGACGGGGCTGACTGCTCCGGGGTTGACTGGTGTGCATGGACACGGGGAAGCGTC
Source organism: Chalciporus sphaerocephalus (assembly GCA_038094055.1). NCBI lineage: Eukaryota > Fungi > Basidiomycota > Agaricomycetes > Boletales > Boletaceae > Chalciporus > Chalciporus sphaerocephalus. Next base: position 19,206 of record JBBPTH010000164.1, on the reverse strand, counting down.
TGTGCAGTCTCGAGCTGCAGCTCAGTCTCAAGCATCGATGCTTGCCCGTTCTCCACTCTATTCTGTGCCCTCTAATCTCGTTCGCACGTCCGTCAAGCGATCCCGTGTAGCCAAGCGTCCGAGACCGTCGCCATCGTCGAGAGCTAGGGCAGCTAGGGAAGATTTTGACAGCGATGATGAGAGCGACGATGACGAATCTCCTTGGGCAGGAAGTGGTGGTAGTCCAACCGCAGGTTTCAACTTTGGTTATGGCGCTGGAGGTGGAACGGGCGAACTGGGAGGCCCTTCTAGCTCTGGAGCGGGTCAAGGTGTACCAGGGTTACCGGGTGGAAGAAGGTGCGTCTTTAGTCTTTCTTGTTTCTGCTTTTTTTTTGTTCCGGAGGATGTTGATGCTGACGGATTTTCCTCCTTTTGGGTTCTCTCTTCGTCAAATTCTCTTTGTCTTGTCTCATTGTATCTGACGGTCGTCGTTTACTTTGCGATCAAAACGGATGTCAATGTCGATTTCCCGGTCTACCCATGGTCTCGATACAACCGGGATGACCATCTTCATTGCTCCGCAACCGTATCATGTCGGTTTCAAAATGCATCCATTTTTTTTGCTCTCACTTCTGGCCTCCTCTGTGTTCGTTTCTTGTGTCTCTCTTCGTATGATCTTTTCTTACTCTTGCTGCGCGACATGGAATGGGGGATCGGCTGTTCGGTTATTTCTCCAACCGGATGCTGCTCTGGTAATGGTGCCTTTTTTGGCACTGCCGCTGGCTATGTCGCGATTGACGACGCCGCTCTGGTGCCACGGGCACTGGATGCTCACTGCCCACCACCTCAATCCTCATCGGCGCTACGACGCTGCGTTTCGATGTACTCGTTGGTCGCGTGATTTTGTCACTACCGGCGTTGCCGCCTTCATCCGCGTCCATCGACCCTTTGATCACGTTTTTCACTGCAACCGTGGTACGCGTACACATTATCTCTCCCCATCGATGGTGCTCTGGAACACAACTTGCCGGTCTGTCCTCCGACCTTCTCGGCGTTACTGAATTCCATTGCTATAATGTTCACCTCGGTTCGATGACGTTCCTTTCCCGTCGTACCATTGCTGTCTCCACGGTCTCGTTCTCCGCCCTCGCTCTCACGCTGTGCATGCAGAATTGGAGCATGTACCCACTGCAAAAGACTCAAGGTTTGTCATAGGCTTAGCTTGTTTATGTACCAGATCGCTTACCGAGGCCTGTTCTTTGATTATTTTTTTATCTTCGCGGGTAATTCGCCGTGATACCCACTGCTTTTTCCCCGGCCTACCTCGTTTCCGAATCCACGCGCTGCGCCTCTGACACGCCTGATGTTCGTGGACTCACCTTTAATGGAATGTTTCGCGGCTGCCACCCGAACGCTGATGGAACTGCTTTGACGATTTTCGATCCTCCGGAACCTCGTGTCAATCGACACCTTTCCACTTTCGTCAATGACCAACACAATGATGCAACTTTATATGACTCTGTCTACTATCTGACACTGATCACGGTCCCACGTGCCTGTTGCGTCCGTACTTGATGTCTCTTGTTCGGAACCTTCAACTATGGGCGCATGTCATGTTGGAATGGATCCCCTGGACCTGCTGGTTTGCGCATGCTCCATTTACATATCTCCTTACCCTTGACCCCGCGATTTACGGACGAACAATGCATCTCTCTTGATTTCGAATGGGAATGGTGTCCGCCTCAAATGGACTGCGTCATTCTGGATTTCAATGAACCGACTTGTGCGCATCACATCGTGTCTCGATCGTCGACTCTGGTTTGTGTTTTTGCTAAATCTCCGGTTACTGATGTGACAGATGAAATGTGACTTTCCGGAAGGTGCCAACGTGTGTAAGCGCTGTAATAGCACCGGACATCCTTGCATAGTGGAGGGGAGGAAGCCCAGAACGGCGCCCAAGTAAGTCCTTCCGACGCTTACTTTTCTTCCCTCCGATTTCTTTTTCCCGTCCCCCAACCCATCTCCGGGCATAGCCGTGCCGTAAGACGCTCGACTCGACTCCAATTTTGGATAGCGGCATGTGATACCCCCACGATTCTCAAAGTGTGTGCATAACCGGGCTAGCTGTTTGACAGTCTGCAATTGATGATGCGGAGTCCTGGTTTAGTATATATGTTGGGAGAATCCCATGAGTCTGGGTATTCTCTATTGCATCCCAGATTCCGTTCACCGTTCCTCGAACGATAACTTTTTCTGTTTGCGCTCTTCTGCTGTTCTTGCCGTCTTTCCTTGTCTCTCCTAATATCGACGTCGATGTCTCGTTCCTCATCGCGTGCCTCGATGCACTCCGATAATTCCGATGATTCTGATTCTTCGATTGCTTCTTCTCAAACGTTATCATCCACCTACTCATCTCCACCCCCTCGTGTTAGTAAAAGGGAATACTTGATGGCGCAAATACGGCACAAGGATGAGATCATCGGGTCGCTTTTGAAACAGGTTCGTTGGTTCAAACTGCCTCCCCCTCGATGCTCTGTCCTGACCCCTCGTTCCGCGTCCGTTTTTGTCCCATCTCATGCGCGTTCGTCTATGACGATGCAGCTTCATAACCCCTACATCGCCACGCCACTCTCTATCGACCAGTTCAAGATGGCGATTTCGCCTTCTGACAAGGATAATGTGAGGATCGCGGATTGGATGGATCGGTTACAGAACAGCGCACGATCGCCTGGTCAGCCCTCTGCCGAACGAATGCAAATGATTCGTGAGATGCGCAATACGGCGGCTGGACGTTCGCCCATCTCCCCCGTGATTGCTGATGCGACCACCTCTGCTCGTATCGGTATGGAAGGGTCTGGTGCGACGGAAGATGTAGAGGAGACGACGACCGAAGAAGAGGAGGCCGAGAAGGTGCGGAATGCGTTGCCGGATGTTGTTGTTCCCATTGGGCTTCTCGCGGATCTGTCTTTGGATAAAGATAAGGAAAAGGACAAAGGGAGGGGCAGGAGTCGAGCTCGGCCGGGGTCTACTACGGCTCCGGGTGGTTCGGTCCTCAAGCTTGAAGATGAAGATAATGCCCTGGTATGTCATCTAAAACAGTGTTGATATCTGTGTTTTGCGAACATTTTCTAGGGTGTAGCAAACAAGGATTTCTTCAAGCCGGGTACGTTTCTTGCGATTTTGAGGTGCTCGTGTTGCGTAGGATTGCGAGGGCTGAACGGAACTAGGACCAGCCAATGATCTCAACATTCGCAAGAATTTGATAGAACGACACAACCCACCGGATATTGTGTTGCATGGTTTGGTCAACCCGACGGATGTCGAAAAGCTATTTGACATGTCAGTTTATTCGCTTGTCCCTATCACTGAGACTGATTTGTGATATTCTTGACGAGGATAGATTCTGGAAACAAATCAATGTATGCAGCAAGTTTGATTCAAACCGCCGCATCTGATTTCGAGTTTTGCATCCCTTCATTGGTGTGTTGGATCCAAAGCTCCATACTGCAACATCAATATTTCAGCGTTGTCCGTTTTTGTTCACCGTTAGTGCGTGTTGTTCTTTTTCTTTTTGGGTCTTTTGTCACGCTGATCATATTTCATCTTTGACCAGTTTGTGCAATTTCGTCGCGGTATTACGCCGAGAAATCGGAGATCTACCCAGTAGCCATGCATTTTGCGAAGCATTCTGCGGCCAATGCGCTGATCGACGGGTGGAAATCTGTCGAACTCTGCCAAGCATATATCCTCATGAGCATATATGCAGTTCCTGCGCGACGATGGGAAGAAGATCGAAGCTGGTTGTATACGGGGCTTGCGATTAGGATCGCCACGGACTTGAACCTTCATCAAATCTCGTTGACGCAACCACAAACCGAACGACAAGAACGCGAGATGCTTAATCGGACACGTGTGTGGATGATATGTTTCAACCTAGACCGGTCTACTGCAACGCAATTTGGGAAGCCAAGCACTATCAAGGAGGATTACATTACGCGCAACTCGGCGGATTGGTACAAGCGGTCTCGCTATCGTGATCTTTATGATATCCATTTGTGCGCGTACTCCCAACTACTACGAATAGTTGGCCAATTCCATGATGAAATATTTTCCGACCCGCTTTCACCAACCGGACTAAACCAGTCGCTCGATTTCCTCGCGGTGACTCGCCAACACGATGCCAATCTGACGGCCTACTTCGAAGAGTGGACAATGCGCTTCCAGGAAGAGTCCGATCCTAATGGTACGCCCACACCATACTGATTGGGAGAATATTTGTTGACCCCTGGATTGATGCTGGATGTGTCTTCCGTTGCACTTTACTCCCCTTGTAAGTTGCCCAGTCTCTTACTCCTGTGTTGGACATCTCTCTCATGACAAGTATTCTTGTCAGCTACTCAAGACTGGTAATGTATTCCTTCGGATTTCAGCACGCCTTCCAACGTGGTATTGAAGCCAGCGACAACTTGTTCCTTAACAAGTGTTTTGAAGCGGCAATAGCTGTTATCAAGCATATGATTAGAACCCTTGCGCCTAGCGGCTTCATGCGTTCATCCCCTGACGGTAAGCTTCCTTTATTCGACGTTGAACGACAACTTGACCATGAATTTCACCTCCCGGACATTTTATCTTTGCCTCCTTTGCCTCTGCGTTTTTGCTCAAGGTCAGCGTCTCCATATAGTAGAAGAGGTCGTCAGCACTCACTCCAAACTCCACGATCAGCTTTTGCGACCCGAATTCGTCCGCATTCTAACGCGAGAAATGGAGGACGACATATTTAATTCGATCGGTCGACTTATCACCACCCTACAGGATGTCGCAATCGACGAGCGCCACACGCCTCGCCTCTACGCTCGTTTCCTTGCAGATCTTCTCACGAAGCACCGGAAGGGAGGTGGTGCGATTACCGGGCGTATGCAGCAACACCCTCCAGCGAGTCAAATCACGCCACAAACACAGCCACACGGCTACGCGAACGAGCTTGGTTCTACTTCCCGTGCACATCATGCAGGCATGTACACGCATCACGGGTCTGAGCCTGAGCCACGATACAATAGCGATACGATGCAATTCAGCCTTAATCCACCTCCTAATACAACCGGGACACCACCACCGGGGTCGATCCAAGCTACAGGTGACTCACATGGTGTCGTGATCGGATCTGGGCCGTCTCCAGATAGCAACGACGTGAGCATGGCAGATATACTATCAGATGCAGGGCCGCTAGCGACTATGCATGCGCTGAATGATGTTTGGTGGGCTAACATGATGATGCCTGGATTCTCTTGGCCGGATGCGCCACTGATGAGTAGCTTAAACGACGGACAGCCTAACGGAAACGGGGTTCCGAGTATACATCCCGGATATGGGGGATTCCAAATGCCAGAGGTTCAACTAGCAACATAGCATACGATTGTGATGATATTGTCTCTATTGTACAGTTACCGTTACCTTTATTATTCTATCATGTTTTCTTATATGTCATGTGTCAAGTACGCATGTACAGTGAACTGGACGCCTCGGCTTCAGCCAATGCTATCATCGTATGAACATCATCCAAATCGTTATAACTTGCAACTGGCGATAACACCGAGAAAGTTACGACATTCGACACGAAACCGTGGGCTACCGCAAAAAATAAAGAGTGTGCTTGCTCTCTGTATGAAGTGAGTTGACGATTCGTTATTCCTCATATTATTCGAGGTTCGAGTGCGCATTCACATTGGCCGTATATTTTCGCATCCTCGTGCCCGGGAACCATTCAAGTAGATAGCGCACTACAGAATGTTCCCAGCTCCGCCTTCTGCCACAGAATGCTCACTGGAATATAGCCTCACAGATGGGTACAAGATCAACAATGTACGCCCCCGGTGCTGCTACTGCCGCAAAGCTCGTCATCACTTTGTTAGCCATCGCAACGAATGGATCAACGTATGCCGTCTTGAACCGAATATCCGTAGATGACCTTTATAATAATGGCATTGGGCAATTTGGAAGCATATATGCAACAATCCAAGCAGCCTCGAAAAATAAGAGTACTTACCTGCGAACATGTGTCCGGTTTTTTCGGCCACGTTGAGTATGAAGGGCTGCGTCTCTTCTCCTACTTACCACCGGATAGAATACTGAAGTGGAGCTTCTAGTACTGAAAAGACGAGAGAGCAGTGTGCGATACTGCTTGAATCGTTCATTGTATTGGAGGTAGAGCAACGATCAACTCCCGATGAGGTCATACAACATCGTCGAGTGAGGTCTGCCAGAGCATTGAATGCTCTATTTCTCGAGGATCCCCGAGACAACCCTGTGCGAGTTGAGGATTAATATTACGTAGAGGGTCCTTGAGAGACTTATTGATGAAATATCGCCTGAGAGAAGATATGTATGGTCTGTGATCATCAATCAAGTTGCTAAATACTCACCGTATTTTAACTCTAAAGGCCGCGAACACCAGCCATTTTTTCTCCGAAAAGATATCGAGGATAATGATTGGCCACCCACTGGGTGGTCCAGGGGGAAATGGAACCTTCCTGGAATCAAACAACTTCTTGATGATATACAGCCCCGCTCCGAAGACACAGACATTCAAAATCGAGATTACTTGGGTCATGGACGAAGATACGAGAGAAGGCCATACCCAGTTTTGTTGATGGAGTCCAGGGATGGCAACTGTCACATTTGAATGGAGAAACAACACCCTCGAATACAGAGTAATCAAGTAGAATTGAAGGAGTCGACCAATAAATCCAGAATCCAGCCACTATTGAGGATCTTGGTCTATCCATTTGGTCACCTAATCGACTTGTTTCTGCGAGGGATGCCTTGCGTAGCTTTCGGGCAAGTTGGAGAACATGTACAAGACGATGACTTTATTCCCCTCCATGGATACCTGCGCAGTCAGGTTTCAGGGCACTTGCGACAGAGAGTGTGTTTATGTTGGTGATTTGATAAAGGTACTGGGTTGGGGTGAGGCGCACTTAGATTTCGAGCAATGCAGGGTTTATCTTGGGCTGAGTGCGCTGCAGGTATTCAGTGGCCTGCTCGCGAATCCACTTCATTGGCACACAGTAACTACAGCCAGCGGTACTTCGCCGAAGGGAGCGGTAGACAAACATTGAAGCGCTCTGGCAATGGTAGAGTATCATCATCATCATCAGCGACTACAGAGTTCCTCACACGTGTTGTCAGAAACCCGGAAAGGGGTCAAGATGGTATGGGATGCATGAATAGCATATTACTCACCTGCGGATGCTGAAAAGTTTGCACAAGGGGGGTTTTCTGACATGGTCGAGTGATATGAACGTCGAAGGAAATGACCATGCACGCGCTTTCAACAAACATGGTTTGCTTATGTAGTCGATTGTGGATGCATCGTGCATTGTGGGTGTAATCAGCTCATCGAAGCTTCAGCGCTCAGCCTTTGTTCTCCCTTAAACAACCCTCAGGTCTCAACGTTCAACATTTATCATTCTCTGTCAAAGACCGTCAGAGATCCAAGAGGGTTCCGGATTTTGTTCAGCTCCTTCGACAGGAGGCCGCGGACCATGATAGTGCCATCGTCGAGATCAAACCAGAGCATCTAAGAGAGTGCATCCGCCCCTACATGTTCTCGTCGTCCTCTGCAAGCAACCCATCTTCGCTTATGTGATCATCCCCCCGTGACTCGTCGTCGTTCGTCCAGAAGTTCACCATCCACCAGTGTAGTTAAGTTGTCGTCATTCATCATCACTTTCATCACCGCCACTCCTGCAAGGCAGACGGAGCCTGTAAGGTCTTGCGAGCTCGGTATGGCTGCTTTCAAGGCAGATTTGCCTTGCATGAGTTGGAAAGATCTTTCGAAACATTGGAGAGCCTTGCAAGACCACATGACCTTGCATAAATTAGCCCTGATCACTTCCACCGCTGGCAGAATTTCGTCTCTATCACGATCGAGATTTTTTTAGTGTTCCTGTTTCGAGGGAGAATCAAGAGGGGTTAGAAAATTGAACAACTATAGTCAGACAACGTTGGAAGATCGACATTGAACTAAGAAAATTAAGGACGACACAAGCTGGGCAGTGCTGTCCCTGATGCGGTACTCTTGCGCCAAGAACGTCCTCGATCAGTAGACAGCGTCTATAGCTTATACCCAATGATGCTTGTCAAATGCACGTATGATCACATTCTTCAAACAAGATGGTGTATTTATTCTTCTATCACACAGGTTACTGGACGCAAACTCGTCCCCATCATATTCTATCAAAAACCCAAAAAAGATCTCAAAAATCACTGGGTAGAGGAGTAGTCCGGGTTGCAGTTCTGAATGGCAATAGGGGCCGATGCACTGCGCAGATAACAGATCTTTGCCTCAAAACACGCGGGAGTGGTGCAGTTCGCCCCGGCAACCGAGCTCTTGGATTGATAAGTGTTGTACAGCTGCGAAAAGAGGGTGGGGAAATGGAGTTAGCCTGAGCACATACGTACTGTCACAACATCACCAACCTCGACCAAGCTAGAGTTGTATTCCATCTCTGTGAAGTAAGCAAGGTAATTTAGCGCCTTGGACGACTTGAAAGATGGATCGGTCACGCACGTTCGGTGACAAGATGCCACCAGGTAGCGTTGAGCGCGTCGGTAGCACCCCATGTGATGTTGTAACCGTAGGCCTCACGCGTGCTGTATTCCAACTCGTACGTCGGACCATATGAAGTTTGGTTGTCTAGCGCAGGGAACTCGTTGACCTTAGCAGCCCAGGTGTATAGAGACGATGTGAGTACACCTAGATTGCGGATCAAGTCGATGACGCGTACGTGTATGCATTCACAATGTCAAATGTCTGTGTGATGGTGGATTAGTATGCGAATTCAAACATGAGTACGAGCGACACGCACGGCCGAGTCAACTTCGTACATACGGAAACCGGAGTTGAGGTTTGTGAGAGGAGTGAGGGATGGCATGATCTAAGAAAATGAATTTGTGAACATCAATACGAAAGATGATATAGATGTACAGACCCAAGAGACGGCCATTGCAGTCTCGGCGCTCGGGTCAGTGCCATTGTTCGCGTAGAAAATCTTGAGAGGTAAATGAAATGAGGGATAACCAAAATCTCAGCGTGAAAAACACAAACGGAAAGCTCATCCTCGTGAGTGTGTCCGAAGAAGATGTCTGTCGTCCGATGATGTAAGACCATTTTACTACGCAGATCCGTGGATCATTACTCACTTGCAATGACGTGGGGGGAATAACGTTCGACGCTTTGACCGAGATCAGCAGGCAACACGCACGCACTAGGTAATAATTCACATCTGGTAAACTGCACAATAGTCAGCGAAATGAGGGAATGCGCAGGACAAAATAGACTCACAGAGATTCGTTGGGTTCAACTGAGATGCTGAACCATCCCATCCACTCAAGACGTGACCGATGATCCAAACTAGAGCATTATACTTACAATCAGGGCAAAGATGAACGTATGTATCGCAACTCGCCTCGGGCTCCTGCATCTTCAGCATCTTGGAGTTCATCGGTGAGCCATCGCAGCATTCCAAATGGATCGGCCGCGGAAGCGTTAATGTAGCTGAATTCGTTTGATCTGTTATATTGATCAGACAGTAAGTCCATGACTAGTGTAGGGGGGACTCGTTACTTACACATACCCTGGTTAGTGTACAATATTGTCAGTAAAACAATTATTTAAAGTATATTAAATCCAACACACAGATGTCGGTGTCAAGGGAGATGATGCGTAATCCATCGGGACGCACCACTGAGTAAGCACCGTAGAACGTACGCGCCTGTTCCACAGAAGGCTGCTGAAGCCAGCCCTCGTATTCCCACATGGTGGAGATATGGTTATACAACCTAACAAAGTAAAGAGATAAGTTCAAGTAAGAACCTAGCACAATGGAATGATTGAGACCCCTGCGCACCAGTTGAATTGGTTTGCGAGAGTATAACCACCAGACGTGTTGTAAGGAATCATTTGGAATTGCATCTGCAAAAGTATAATATTGAAATCTAATCAATCACGCACACGAAAACGTGACATACATAGGTGTCGTGGTTACCAATCGTGGCGTAGAAGGGAGCCGGACCGGTGTATTGCCTGAGGAGGTCGTACACAACGACCTGCAGTCGTGTCATAAGCATTGATTAATGTCACATTCACCGAGTGATTTACCTCGACGTATTCGACAAAGGCTCTAAATTTCGGTCAGGGGTATGCGCTTGTGAGAACAGAAGTCGCTCACCTCGAATATTGGTTATCATTATCATGCGGAGTTAGATCTCCTGTGAACAGGGAGAAGTCGAAGCCTGTGTCTTTGGTCCCTGTCACCTCAGGGATGGCTTGCGCGGCGGCTAGCACAAGTGAGAGAGGGGAATCACAGTAATAAGCACCGTAACGAGCAGCAGGAAGCAGAACTTGATCAGGCGAAGCGGTGTTATAGGCATTCTCGCGACAGCACATATACTGGCTGCAGTTAGCCTCGTACCCGTTAGCATAACGAGGATCGATGTGAATGTCTGACACGTGCAGAACTTTCAGAAGCTCGCCACTGGGCTGTTTAGGTGCAGGTAAAGGGTTAGGCTTTGGTGTCGCAAACCACGAATCGAGGTCGAGAGGTAGTGTGGGTGGGAGAGGACACAAGCTCAGCTTACGCGCACATATGAGCTATATAGAACAAGAGGAAGCAACGTTATTGATCGAGCTTGATGAAGTCAACGGGACTTACCTGTCCGTCGTATCCACCCATATCACCCAGAGCGACAACCTGAGAGTAGACAGAACCAAGAGCAAAGCGGCTATATTCGTTGTAACAAGTACTGGGATCCGAATACTCGAAGTAATTGCAAAGCTGCTCAGCAAGGAGGGGACCCTGTTCTGGGGCCGCGAGCACAAGCATTTTAGCAACGGTCAAGGATGCTTGACATTGAGCGCAAGTGTCATTGGCGAGTGCCGGGTTGGCTGCAATGGACTTGATTTGGTTGAATGCTTGCTGAAGAAGCTGGGATGGCTCTTGCGGCAAGGGCAGTGGGTGAGGGTCCGTGGTGTCGTTCTAAACGCATGGGTCAGTGATTCAATGCACTCCGGCTTTCTGCACACATACTTTAGGGAAGTTGGCAGGATCTGTCAAGTTTTCCGGGAAAACATAGCTCTTGAAGATAAAATTGTATGAATGATCATGATAGTATAGTTCATGGTTAAGAAGAACATACCGTGACGGGGTCAGAGACCACAGGCTGAGGTTGAGCAGAGGTTGCCGTGGGATTGTTCCAGTATGACTTGAATGCGGAAGTTGGAAACGTACCCGGGACGGTATATGCGGAGACTATACCATCGGTGGCAGCTACACATTTCAAACTAGCCAACGCCAGAAGCAAGAAAGATGTCTGAAGAGTGAGCATGTTGGGCCAAGAAAATATAGAAGCTTAGATGGTACCCTTTATATGTAGCCATACATAGATATAATTGAAGACAGGAAGCAAACGTTTGGTGACTCGAAGTCAGAAGACCATGTGCACAACTGCAAAAATTGTCCATGAACTATGCACGTTCGCCGCTCAACACGCGAGAAGTCGGGATCACAGAGTATGCGTGTACTAGTAGATGCACGCTGTCGATATGATCGGGCCCGACTCGGAGATCGTGTACGGAGATAGTCTGAGGCTGCTCCTGATGGCCATCGTAACTTTGTGGCTCCTCGTAGGGTTCGTGCTCGATATCAATCGACATATCACCTTGAGCGCATCACATTGCAAGGCACTTTGTCTGCCGTGATCTCAACAACTGTATAACTTTGATTCGGGCATTAATTATAGATAGACAGACACACGTGTTTTGCCCTCGCGGACCATTTCTTTCCCAGCCAGGCCAGAGGTACGTCGCATGACTGCACTCGCTGACAGTGTTCCTTATCTTGAGAATCGAAAAGAGCCTATTCCATCAGAACACGGGAGGCCGCCAGCGGTAAAATCAAACGGAGAAAGTGAAATGGTTTTTCCAGATCTCACGATGTCACATAGTTACTCATAATTAAGAGTGTAGGGATTTATGCACTACATACCTTAGACTGGCGTCCCCTCAATTGCGTTCTGCGTAGATGCACTGCCACAGAAGCTTCGTCCTGTACACAAATCCATCTTCGGTACCGAGGACACATGAGTAATGTCAGGCTTTCAAGGTTGATTGATTCGAGTGATCCACAGTCTAGCCATGCGACGCAATTTTCTGGCAGAGGGGTAAGCGGGTCATACTGAATCGCAAACCAAAAGGTCTTTCTGCCAAATATACTATGCTAGGTGCACCCATTTCGTCTATAGACACATCTTTATAGGTTTTCAGTGCAAGGTTCTGCCACCTGCACGCTTCGTTCCAAGTTTCAATCAAAACGGTCCTTCATCTCGGACTCTTGCGAAACCTATGGGCCTCGGCCTTGGCGAAATTTGACTTTTACTTGTTCCCTTTTCAATCTTCTGCCACATCCTTCTACAAACCTTGTTTGGCTTCAATGTCTTATTTATACTGTTGCAGTATGTGTCTCTATCTTTTCTTTCTATGTTTGCTAACGATATTTGTAGAGTTGCAACGTACCCCAATCTGACAGCCCCTGGCGTGTCAGGGTAATCCGGAAAGGATTGGGCACTCGGTGCGCCTGCTTACATGTTGGCTTGCTTGGATCACTGGCGTGTTTCGAATGCTGTACGAGCTTGTCTACTCTTTCTATCGTCGCTGGCGCATCAGTAAGTGGATTCTACCGCTATTCTCAAAGGCATCATGTTGATCATGTTCCGGATCGACCTGGCGTTGTCCTGCTCTACCTGTCGTCATCTGCTTTCAGCTTAACTTCCATGACTTCTTACACGAACTTTTGCTTCATGCAGTACATCCGATACTCGGCTTTCTATGGGGAAAACGGCGGCCTCCGTGATGGTCTCGCCGAGACATTTTAGTTTTATTCACAGAACTTACCCACCGTCGCACTTCTTTTACCCCGAACAGGTCTCTGTATCGCCATGCTCTTGTCTTTTTCATCCCCGAATCCCGAATATGTCGGTTTGGTCGAAGCTGGCTTCAGTAGTCGAGATAAGACGTTCTTCCGCGCGTCAGATGGTGCGTTGACAGACTGCGCCTGTGGCGTTCTTTTCGCCAATGCTGCTTGGACAGCTTGGCGTATCCTCGTCCTCACCATCAGCTGGTAAGTTCGTTTTTTTACCCATAAAGCTGTTTACATAAGGTCAATCAAGGATCGGCTCGTGGATCCTGAGCGGCCAGGGCTGCGCAGGGATTTGTGGACCCCGTTACCGATGGGAGGAAGAAGATCACGAAAAGACGATGTCGGTGTACAGTGATGGCAGTGACACGGATGCTCTACTCTGGAACTGGCGGACATCCACGCGATTGCGCATCCAAGAAGCATTCGACTTCTGTCTCACAGTGAAGCCGCCAGCACGATGGAGCGCGAATATGGCCAAGAATGAAGGTGCTGATGGCAAGGAACTACCGGGAGTACCGATGACACCCACATTTGAAGTCGAGCAGGTTTTGGCTGCGGTCGGTTTACCGTCTGTCCCGACTCCCGCACGGAGGGGTGTACTCTCGGATGTGTTCGCGCATTCAATGGTGACTCGTGATGGACCTTCTCCACCGCCCGAGTTGTCGGATATCATTCCCAAGGCGGTTAAGCGATCTTCGAAGGATAGGGAAATAGCTGGCCCCTCTGCGCCGTTGACAAAGTTGCCATATCCGTTCGCTGGATATGGTGCACAGGCGTCGTCCAAGGACCAAATTCCATTCCCGCCTTCGCCTGGTTCACGGAAGGAGAAGCGCAGATCTCCGACTACGAGCAAGTCGGAGCGTCAGCGATCCTCAGAACCCGAGCAAACGGAGGAAGAAGTCAAAGCAGATGGCGAGGAGGATGAAGAGGAAGGAGAGGAAGTTGAAGACAGCAGTGAAGCCCACACGCGTACCTCTGGGTCCATGTCTTGTCTCGGTCAACCCATCACGTCTCGTTATCCCTTCCAATTCCGTCGTCCTCACACGCGTGGCGCATCTACGTCATCGAGTGGCATGGGCCATTCTTCACCTCAGTCGGACACGTCGCCGTCATCGAATGAGCGCTCCGGACATTCGAGATCTACGCAGTCGACGGGGAATCGCGACACGTCTACGGAGTCGCCGATGTCGCATGGCGTGAGTTCTGCTTTGTCGAGTCCCTCATCCGGATATGGAAGTCCCATTCCTATGCCGCCTCGACACCCTCAACATGGCCGAGGGCGTGCTCGCGCAGGAACTGTTCCCGCATTCCCGTCGTCGCCTTCACCTGTCTCATTCCCTGGACGTATTCATACGAGGGTTCGAACAGACAGCGACAATACCGATCATATGGCAGGTGGTTACGATTCTTTCTTGAGCGAGGAACAAGAAGAAGAGGAAGAGGAGGAAGGTGATGAAAAACCACAGATGATGGAACAACCCGTACTAGAGGGACCCCATGAGGCTGCGGAAGGCGAAGACAGTGTTGGTCTACTCGGTGTTGCGCAGCGCAGCCCGCGGTCCTCTAACGTGAGCAGCAGGCGTCGGCGTGGACGCCGCAGCTCTCAGTCTGGCTCGCAATCCAGGTCGAACTCGAACACGGGATCCGGGTCTTCGAGGTCCAGGGCTGGTTCCATCGTCCGTTCGCGCACTCAATCGCTCATTCAGGGTCTGGGCAATGCGTTCAAGTCTTCTGTTGAATTCGTACAAGCGATTCGCGCTCGAGCGAACTCGTCGATGGCGCGATTGGAAGAGGATATGGTGTATACCTCCGATTCTCGTTCCCACTCAGACAGCGCGTCGCCTAGCAGTCATGAGAATTATACTTTTGGGCAACCTATGCATCTACCGACGCGACAGATATCGGCCCCTCGTCTGCGTCCAGCTGCGTCGAACGTGTCCGTGGCTGCACCTTCAGAAGCAGCATCATCTCGGTTGACCGCTCGCCAGCAGGACTCGCGGGAAGCGAGTGTGGAAAGACCCGGGATCCCTATTCCTCCTAGGAACGATGAGAGTCGACCAGATATTAGTACGGCGGCACAGTCGTTCATCACCGCTCCGGCGACGATCGCGGGGACGTCTGATTCCAGCGATCCCGTACCGGCAAGCTGGGCTGACGCGAGCCACATGGTCGACAGACCAGGCACGACATGGCGATCTGCCTGAACGACTTTGTCTGATCTTCTCTTCAGGACGTTATTACGATGTTTTCTCGTCTTCCATCTTGACTGCGCTGCCCTTGACCATTAGTCCTACTGACATGGACTCGGAACCGGAATTGGAATTGGAATTCCGTTTACACACACACACCGCTTCTTCTTCACACCTGTTGCCCATCATCCGCATTGCATCATTCCTAATCTTATCACGTAGTATCCGATTTCACCCTCGCCGCTCGTGTGTGGCACATTTAGTTGACTTGGTCTTGTTGCTTCATCCATTGTTGTCGTAGTTCTAACGTGTTGCATACCTTTTCTACCACCGTATTACTTCATGTTTCTGTTGGCTGCGATAATCATACAACTAGTGTCTTGCGTTTTGCGACTTGCGACTCGGGAAGACCTTAGAGTGACGGGTGCTCGGTGTGCATTGGCTGGAGGGGTTGTATCGTCGATCATGAAGGATGGTCCATGTTCAATCATGAAAATGGCGGTTGATTTCGCTGATCGGTTTTCTGAACGTGAAAGACTGCGTTGAAACTTTCCGAAAGTCGCGGTTTCTGAACGACTTGTTTCAGGTTTCCTTACCTTCTCGTTGTCACTAGCAATGATGAATGAGGTCTCGTCCCTTTCGTGGGCTCAATCAGGGGTTCAATTTTCGGAGGAAGACGGCTCTCCCACTGGACTTCCAGTTTATCAAAAGTAAAGTTGTATCACCGAGCCAATGGGTCACCAGTTCACATCGGTGACAACCAAAAAGTTGACGGCGAACAGCTACGGACCACGTATTTGCGTCTCATCACGACATTTCACTGAATACTCTAAGCATAGACGGGTAGTAGCGTATGTGAGCGCGCTGATATGAAACAAAGTGGGATAACTTACCGTTAAGGCTCGATAGGCTTTGATCGTCTCCTGGACCGCCTCCGGTGTTCTGAGCCACACATTTGTGTAAGCGATGATTGTCGCGACGTCTGAGGTACTACCGAGAGCACTCAACCCCCCAGTTAGATCAAAGCGAAGGTAGTTATACGTTATCTTCCTACACGGTGCTCGAGGTATAATATCTCGGACATACTTTTGTTTTTGGAAATGCCTCGCTGCTCATCTATGTGAGAGTTCTGTGTCTCGCGCGACGCGTGCCAGCTGCTTTCGACCATAACACTCTCGCCGAATACTGAGGCTTGACGACTGCTGGAGACCTGTCAGATACTGCCGGGTCATCTTCATCTAGTAGCTCGTCTTCTGGACTGATCAGAAAGAGAGAGATGAGGCCTGATCCCACACTGATGACCAAGGGCTTGCACTCTTTAGACCATCAAAGCTCGCATTCTGAGATTGCTTCGAACACCGTATTAGCCGATCCAGAGGGAGAAGCGTCCTGGAAGAAGTCTGGTCTGATGTTCAAGGGGTTGGAATAGCCGGGAAGAGCGGTCACTGCACAGATAACGTCGCAGATCGTCCAATCGTAGTCAGGTAGACTCTCTATGCCACCTCTCGGGGTGATATACGAGGGCAGATAGTAAGGCTCGACTCCAGCTGCACCACTGGATGATTGAACGACTGTCACGATAGTCTACAATCGTCGTCAAATAGTTCACCATTATTTTGGAGAAGATCAACTCACATCGGCGGTTTTGTGGTCAATCCTGTCTGGATGAAGCTTGGAGATCTTCATTGATGTAGCCTGATCTCTCGACGATCGTGGCAACCTTCTGGTTAAAATCATCCGATGAAACCCCGTCTCCGCCCACGACAATGTTTTCGTCGACCGCTGCAAAGAGGGATGTCATAAGTTGAACGCAGACAGACATTTCCATGGCACAATGTAGTCCCAATCGACCAAGGAGGATGGTGATGAGACCGCTGGTAGAGGTATATCATGTCAAAGACTTTTCAAGGCAATGGTGCGACATCCGACTCAACCGAGTGAAGTTGTTGCATCAGGTAGCTGATGATAAGAAGACATGCATAACTGCGAAAGCCTCTGCCATCGATGCAGAGCACACGCCGTGAAGTTTTTAGAATATCGGCACCTTTTGTGGTAGTACCAGTCATCAGAACTCGAACTTGAAGGCAGAATGGTGGAATCTTCGGATTTTATCCTTGGAACTTAGAACGTTTCGTCAGCCACATCATCAGCTCTCCGTATGGTGCTGCCACCAATCATCAATTTGATTACTAGCTCCTTCTGGCCACCAAGTTACTCTCGATGCTCGAACCAATCATCCTGGTTTTCCGATCGAGCAATCTTGTGATTCAGGGGGCGGAGACTGAAAACGGTGAATATACCCTCTTGGTGGATAATTGAGTGGATCTGTGACATGCGTTGTTCGTATTTTTCTAGTGCCAATGAACAAGTACATGACATATGGTATCTAATTTTGTACATTCAGCGAGTTTCGTAGCACTATAGCGGAGGATCGACAGCAACAGCAGTATGAGCAGAGGCGAAATGCGCTAGGAGCAACCCTTTTGGGTCTCGAACGCAGGCTTTTTCATAACCAGTGAATGAATGAAAGCTTATACGTGACTTACCCCGGGCCTGAGCTTCTCATATACATCGAACCTCGATTCCTTTCCATCAGGAGATCGCAGCCAGACATTAGTCATTTCGATGATCGTGCCTTCACTCAGGTAATCTGCAAGGTCAAAGTCACCCAAACCTTGTGGAGGGTTGAACCGAAAATAATTGGCATGTTGCTTCCTACGGGTGGTCACATTAATAACTCATCAGAAAAGATGCGAGAGCTCAGTTTCAGTTGCAACAGAGACCAATTGTTTCGAAATGTGCTCCAAACGGTCCTGCATTCGCGATATTCTTGAACTTTTGTCAAAATTTATTCATCACATTTTCAAAGACAGAAGGGTCGGAGGTGGTGACGGGCTCATCAGGAAGCAGCGAACCAATCCTCGTCCCAAGACTAACCATCACGAAGTCGTGAGTCTTAGCAGGCCAGCGTAGCTCCGCTTCTTGCAATGCTTCCATAGTTGGATTGTTGAATCCAGCCGCAGTAACATCTTGAAAGACTTGCGATTCAAGGTGCAGAGGAGCAAAGTACATTGGAGCGGCCGGCGTAGCTCGTGCGGCTTGATAGATTGTCCAGGTGTGATCTGGGAGTGCACTGTCTGTTCCGCCATGAGGAGTAACATATGATCTGAGGCAATACGCTTCAGCGTCGGCAGAATCGGTCCCTGCAGAACCAGTTGTGACAAACGTCTGACCATGCAGTTCGGTCAGTACCAGCCGTCTATGACCGACAATCTATACTTATGTTGCTTCCAGTTCGTCTCTGCACCTGGGATGCTGGGCATCCACCTCACTGTCCCCATTTTGTGTCTCGTACATTTATGCAAGCATATGTCTTGGCGTTCTGAAAGCCGCAGCTATAATGGAATTTCCAGTTCCTCTTGCGGTGAGTTGGACTCCATTGGGGATAGGACCCCAAGCTACTGCCACCAGTGACAGTTTCTGTGCATGATCCCTCCCGCGATAATATCAGTATGATTCCTCTTCAGGCTTGAATGTGTTGAGTTCCTTCCTAATATCTACTTCCAACTCGAATCACTTCCTGAGGGGTTGAAGCTCTTCAACCTGCGACGAGGTAAGATGAGCCACACCTGAGACTGGAGGTAATGGGATCTGCGATCCAAAGTTTGGTCAGAAGGGCTCCTGCGACAGTGTGATTCACTTTTTTCCTCACATGCTGATCTCGCTTAAACTGTTTATGAGTGATGTGTCGGGTCTGGATCGGGCTACTGATATGTCCTGTTACGAGCCCCTTCTACAGTCCGTGAGATCCAACCAGAGTTGGTAGGTCAAGTTGTCAAGTTGTGTTCTAGCAGGGAAATTGAGCAGAGCGGATCGATACAACCCTCCCCCACTACCGTGCTAGGAATAATCGGGGAATATTACATTTCAAGATCAAGTTCTTTCTTCTACTATACAATCCAACATAAACATGTCATGCGCCGCTAAAATCTGCTTTCCATGCCGAGCATCGTGTGGTCGTTTTATATCTATGTAATTCACATTGGCTGGGTATCGCGCCGTTT
>JBBPTH010000163.1:0-28378 GCA_038094055.1 Chalciporus sphaerocephalus | reverse complement strand
TGCTGGTCGAACATCCATCTGTGATACAATGTGCAATGACAAGAACCACATGGAAGTGATGCCATTTATCCCTGCGTCGCAATACGTATAAACGCGCGAGATGACTCGAGGAAAGAGGCCGTGATCCATCGAGGACGTTCGTTACAAACTGATCTGCGTCGCGGAAGGACTCCGCAAAGCTAAATGTGACGTCGTCGCGACGGAGCGCAACGACGTGTTCTTCACGAACGATGAAACGCGCGTCATGACCTTCCTCCTTAATTTCCGCGGCCAGTAATGGAAATCGGCGTTTGACAGACGACCATGCGCGGCGCACATTGGAGTAGGAGTGGGTAGCTATATCGTCTGCTCGCATGGTCCGAAGATGCACATGCATGACTGTATCTGTGGTTCCGTTGAAAACACTGTCCCAATAGAAACAGGACTCCGTAACGCCTAGTGGCCGTTGCCAGACTCTGTGTCCCGGTGTCGACGCTGTCTGGTTCCAAAAGGCCATCTCGAACGATGAGAAAATAGACTTAACTGGGATGGAAGCATCCGTCATTTATATCCTTCGATCCACATGATTTCAAGGGTTGGGCCTTTCAAATGGCTGACGGGGCAGTGGCTGTCGATGAGGAACATCAGTGATGTCCGATTATTAGCACCAAGAAGATATCTTGATCCGTCGACTCTATTCGTCAACACATTCTCATGTCTTTTGTGCCGCACGCCACGGCGCGGACACAATGGGATGAAATCGCACGTTCCTCTGAGTCGGAGCTGGATTCTGCCTATGGTCATCATCTGCGCCAAGGAGGTGTTAAAAAATACACTTACGAAGGCTCCCACAACCTGTCAGAATTAACGAAGCTCTTTTAACATCCAAGACGAGACAAGTGGGGCGACTCGGAGAGGCAGGTTGTGAAGTTTTAGTCACCCGTTACATAGTCTCTGTCACTGACGACAAAGATACACCTGCATTGGGCTTAGAACACGTACCTTGCACCGAATAGCTCAAAGAACGTGAGTGAAAATGTGATTTGACTCGAAGTTGTTCGCAGTTCCACTTGTAAGTCTGGTAGTCCCACGCGGTCAAATAGACAAAAAAAAAAACACCTAGCAAGACGTGCGACTCAATGCTCTTCGCTGAACACGACGTGGTCACGCATATGGAATCGTCAGCGGCAGAAATGTGTAGTACATTATAACTTGAATGTGGGCGCACCAACCTACTAGTACTATGTGAGAAGGGACGGCCAACCGGTATCGTGCACTGAAGGACCTCAGCAGTTACTGAGGGCGACGGAGCCTGAGGCTGCCAGTGGACGTTGTATATTGTGAGTAACTATGCTTTATGGTTGATCATTGATTGAGCTTTGCTGATCTACTCACATCGCGCAGCGCTCCGAAACTCGTCCGACGTGGTCACTTCTCTGGTACCGCCTGCTAACCCATACCTTGGTCAATACGCGTCCGTCCAAGCTCAGCCTTGGGCTCAAGTTCTACACGGGACGTTTTACGGATTATTCCCTCATATAGGAGGGAGGGGCTACGACTCATTCGATTCTTGCTTAGGTGAGACCATACTTCAAGCGCGCTCCTGAGGCCTGAGACTCTAGGTGGGTACCAAAGATGGTCTCAATCTTTGATGTGTGGAGCACAGATAACTACCATCACTTTCGGGCAATCAAACCATTCCGTGGATGGTGTTCTCGCCCACTCAAACTGGGTTGACTTTCGTCGCTATGACTACTATCTCCCTATGTGGACTCAACAATGTTCCAGCGACGGGTATTGCAAACCGACATGTCAGTGAAGGTGTCCGCACCAGATCCATTTTGATGGCAGGAGCATCAATTTATTTTTGTATTGGGGCTCGCAGTGATTTGATGGTATCTTTCATCTGTCTAGCAGTTGACTACGTTATGACCTTCCCAAGTTCGTTTCGGCGATTATCCGAAACAAGCCCTACCGGCACCGGTCAGTTTAAGTCGATCATCAGATAGAACGTCTATGGTGCCACCCGTCGATTCACATTATTTCGGGCCAATGGGCACAGCGACCGCTCGACGTAAAGGTGCGTGAGAGCCTTTCTTCCAGGATCATGTGCGATTGTGCCATTCATACGCTATCACCTTTAAGTATTGTGATAGACGACATCCAGTCAAAGTCATAGAGAAGTTGTCTCCATCGAAGCAAGCGACGAAAGTTATACCCTTGAGGAATACACCCATCGAGGCGAGGAGACAATGAAGGTTCAAATTTACAGGGCACTCCATGCTGCGCGCGGGCCGGTCATGTAATGATTATCATTATGTGTTGCATACCCTCAGTTTATGCAGCAGGGATGCGACGCCGATTATTCATGGCAGTGGGAAAGTGAGGAATTGTCAATTATCGAGGTCTTTCTGATCATAATGGCGCGCTCTCCCTGGACCAAGGTACATGCAAAGCATTCTAAAGTCAGACTATTCCTCGATGTGTACACGGCAGGCTATCGCGGCTCCCTCAGGCTGATTTCTCCTCCTTCCCTCCATAGATCTCAAGCTTCAGGTTTAAGCCGGCTGACAGTGCGGCCAATGTTTACCAAATTGTAACGTACAGTCTCACTACTGTGCATACGGTGCTGCATGACACTTGAATGTCAGGTCCTGTCAATGGCCAGGGAAGTTGATGTTTATGTGGGTCACCATACCGCACGTACATCTTACTTCAAGGTTTCATTACGCGCGGCTTGGCGATTTGACTCTCGGGGATCGGCCACAACTTGAAACACTTCTCTCGGACAGTCTGTACATGATCGGGTACCACCCTGTGGTTTGCGATCTGGAGTGGGGTAGAGTGGTGAGCACATCCGAATCGCCTCAGAGTAGATTGAACCTTAAGCAACGGAAATTGCTTGCAATACTAGTAGTGGCCTAAGCGCACAGAACGCCAGCCCACTCACCTAGAGAAGTTATCGCCTCTTCATTCGAGGATTGTACTACTTTGGAAACCACCGGGTGGACCAGATCTTGCAGCACGTAAACTAAGTTCAAATTCGATCTTCCAATTCTGATCACGGTGCGACCAAGTTATCAAAAGGAACATTCTTACTCATTTACAGTATAGCTCTGTTGTTGTTTGTGGGGACCGGACTTTGTCCTCCTATTTAAATACGGCTCGTTGAAGGTATGTATGTGAGCGATCATCCAAGCTATGGACACATCTGTTGACTATCCTCTGCTCCGTCTCGCATCAGTGGTGGCTGCAACCTTTTGCACGCTTTACTACGTCAACAGGCGCCGACTCAGACAAAAGCATGCTCTTCTACCCCCTGGACCGCCTGGCTCTCCACATGCTCGATACCCGCCGCGACAGCTCCAACAATGGATTGACGAATACGGCCCTGTGATCTCTTTAAAACAGGGCAACGATGTCCTCGTCATCATTGGTCGTCACGACGTCGGTGATCTTGCCTCTATCTCGCCTTGTCAGCACTGACGTCGGGCCCACGGCTATCTTAACTGCAGGAAGCAACCCAACTCATGGAAAAACAAGGCGCGTCGTTTGCGGATAGACCCCATTCCGTGGCTGGGTGTGAGATTCTCGGTAGGGGAATGCGATTCATGCTCCTCAGCACGTGTGACAGACTTCGGAGATTCCGCAAGTGCGTGCCATCAGAGTCGTTCCTGCGTTTCGTTCTCGGATGCTGACGCTGCTTTGTATTTCCGTTCCTCTTATAAGGCCGCCCATTCACATTTTCAGCCAAAGGCCACGCTGGCATACGATACCGACCAGACCTCGTTTGCGAGGAATATCATTCTCGATCTATTGGACGACCCGGAATCTCATCAATTGCATATTAAACGGTCGGTACCTTGCGAGTGGATGCGATGCTAGCTGTTGATGGTATTCTTGGTCTCGCAGATTCTCGGGGTCAGTCACGCTCCGAGTGATATATGGAAAGACGACGCCGGTTTCTTTATCCAGCGATCCGTACCTCCTTCACTTGAAACGCATGGTCCCTATCGTTCAGGGCGCACTTCTGCCGGGCGCATACGCGGTAGATCATTTCCCGATTCTTCGGTATATTCCCTGGTATGGAAGGCAGTTAAAGCTGTGGGGAGAAGAAGAATACCACATGCTCATGGGATATATGAATCAATACAAATCACAAATGGTAAGCAAATTTTCTTGCTTATGTGATAGCTCGTCGTCTCACTGGCATTCGGCTTGTATTTGCCTAAGACGTCGGATACTGGGCCTCATTCAGTAGCAAAGGAGATTATCACCCGCGCTGTCACTGACGGGAACCTGAGCGAGCCTGAGACGGCTTTCTTTTTGGGATCCCTTGTCGGCGCCGCATTCGATACGACGCAAGTCGCCATCTCCACCATCATGATGGCTGCAGCACGTTTCCCGAATGCGCAAGAAGTCGTCCACGCTCAACTTGATTCTGTTGTTGGTCGTGTTTCTCGTAAGTTTATCTCATACCGCCGCGTCGGTTCCGCGTTCATGTGGCTCGAATAACGAAATAGCCCCCACATTCTCCGACTGGGCCTCTCTTCCGGAATTACAGGCGTTCGTCCTCGAGGCATTAAGATGGCGACCAGTGAATCCATTTGGTGAGTCTTTTGCGATCATTTCAATACAGGTCGATTAAAGGCTTGCACAGGTGCACCTCGCCGAGCCTCTAAAGATGTCTTCTGGGCGAGTTATTTTTATCGATCTTGCTGTGTGAGCGAGGCATGCTGACTCTTCACTTACCTACAGAACGGGTATTGCATCCCCGCTGATGCAACTGTATTTGCCAACCACTGGTGAGTCAATCCTAGAGTGGTGTTCTGATTATATTCTCATTGGTTTTCCAATATCACTGCTATCAGGTGCATCGCTCGAGACCCAATTGTGTTCCCAGAACCTGAATCGTTCATCCCTAAACGCTGGCTAGACTCAGACGGCCAGATCAACCCCGACCTCAAGGCCTATTCGTTCGGATTTGGAAGACGTACCTGCGTCGGATCGAATTTAGCTATCCGGTAAGTCATGAATGTCTCTCCGTCCCATCGATAGGGACTGATATGCATGTCGATGTATGGGTTTGATCAGATCGTTGTATATCGCCGCAGCTACTATCTTTTGGTCGTTCGAGATAAAAGAAGATCCAAAGAGGCCTATCGATGATACGGCGTTCATCCCCGGTATCGTGTCTCACCAGAAACCATTTAGTCTGCTATTTGAACCGAGGATGGATGTGTCGGCGCTGCGCGAGGCGATGGGAGGGCACATGGAAAAGTGAGGGTATTGTGGGATTGATCGGTGTCTTCTTGGTAACCACTAGACGGGTTACGGAACGTAGTCGGGGGTGTGTTAATGATGTGATGCTTGGTATTTCGATAGTGGATCATGCCGAGATCTTCTGTGACGATATATGCTTGTTTCGTACGTTGTGCTGTCTGTGTGCATTGTGAGAACCCCGAAGGAATCTAACTCAGTTGAAGAGCGGCAGTCAGCATTCTTGACGGAGACAGTGCGTGATTAAAGGATGTGGCGCCATGCATCGTGACTGGCATGCCTTGATGTGGCTGCCATTCGTGCTCAGCGCTCAGAGGTGGCCACAGGGGCGATGACATGTTGTACTGAGGGATTGTCTCGTATGATCGGGTAATCTGATTCAGGAGTTGGTCTCACCGTTGTCAACTTAGCGACGTCCTACCAAGAAAGAAGGAACGTAGACTGTCTTCGAACGAGACATATTCAACTGGAGACTGGGCATGTGAAGAATGGCGACGATATTACGGGAGTAGGGCGAAGTGCTCATCCTGCTGGTGACTTTAATGGAACGGCGGTCGTTAACCTTCGCAGCATGCGCGGTGGTGGTTCTGTGGCCCATGAAGAGCAGTTCCAAGGCGCGTCAGAACCGAGCTCAGCGTCTACCCACAAGGCAGCGACTCGGACGTTACATAACTTCAGTATGCTCGCTACTGCTAATACTAATAGTATTCACAGAGTCGGTATATTATGTACCGTCTCTCAACTGACATTTGACAGCAGACCGAGAAGTAGAGAAGCACTAGCATGCTCATCCAAAGGTCATTGGCCGACGCATCGGTTTTTTTGCCAGAGGTAGTACCTGACGAGCGAGTCAGCAGCAGCTTCCTCCGTACTCAGATCTCTTCCATACACCTCTGGGCACAAAGGAACAATATATTTCACTTCCAGACTTTAGTTCGACGGACTTCCCCCCAGACTAGCCATTTCACATCTCGCACCGGCACGACTCGACGACTCAGTAGAGTCCGACCTGCGGCTGCTTGAAACGCCACTGGTGCTAATTTATGGATACGGAATGCCACCGTATCGTGTACCGTCTCTGCGGAGTCTCATAAAGGTCAGTGAATCCGTTTCCGAGCAGAACCAGCTTTGACCTAGTACCAGTGGCGGAACTCGTCGCGGTTGAACCCTACAGAAAGGAAGGAAATCACGAGCGAGCTTGAACAGAATATTCTGATACTAGATGGTCATCGTGATCATACTAGAGTCTGTATCCTTGGACTCGTATGCTGACGCATATCATTCTTCCTAGTCCAGCACGACAGATCCAACAATGAGTCGATGAATACTATGTATGATCTATTTAAGGCAGAGTCGACGATAACGATAAAGATTCATCATTGACCATCATGATCACGAACCTCGCTGATATCGCCTCTAGCTCAACTTGCCACCACATCCTAGCTGATGACAACACAAGGCGCGTCGTTCCGTGAGTGAGATTCTCGGTAGAAGAATGCGATTCATGCTTCTCAGTACGGGTCATAGACTTCGCGAAGATTCGGCCCAGTACGAACCAGTAGATTCGTTCCTGCTTTTTCTTTGAGAGTTCAAGCTGAGCCGCTCGGATGCTGGATGTTGATTTACATGTCTAATTTTTTTCGGCCATCCATTCATATCTCGAACTAAAGGTTCCGACCAGACCTTGTTTGCCAGGAATATCATTCTCGATCTGTTTGTACGGCTCAGAGTCTTATCAGTTACGTATCAAATGGTCACCTCGTGAGTAGACACCATGCAAGGTATTGATGGTGCTTCTAGTCTCGCAAACTCTCGGGATCAGTCCTGCTCCGAGTGATGTATGGAGAGATGACACCGGGTTCTTTGATCAGCGATCCACATCTCCTTCACTTGCGACGCACCAGCCCAATCATTCCGAGTACACTTGTACCAAGTGCATACAAAGCGGATCACTTCCCGCTTCTTTGGTGTATTCCATGGTAAGCAAGACAGCCGAAGAAGTGGGACGAAGAAGAGTACAATATTTTCCTGGGATACCTGAATCCGTATAAATCGCAATTGGTAAATGGATGTCCTTGCTCGTAGTCGTGTCTCTGCCCATCCACTCGGTTCAGACGGCGAATACTGGGCTCCATTCGGTAGCAAAATAGGTGATCTCGCGCAGGGAAGCCAGAGTGAGTCGTAGCATTCTTTTAGGGATATCACGTCGGCGCTGGCCAGTCCCTTTTCACGTAAGTCGGGCGGGTACTACCGCATCGTCGGTCCGGCATCTCACCGTCAGTTGATAGGCACGACATAGGGGTACTTCACCGAGCCCCCCAGAGATGTCTTCTGCAAGAGTAGTTTTTTCATTGATCGTGTCATATGGGCGGGAGATGCTGACTCTTCGCCTCCCTACAAAACGGACATTGCAACCCCGTAGGTGAAATTGTATTTGCCACCATCAGTGAGTCAATCGTAGAGTGGTGGTCCGACAAACCAGTGTTCTCGACAAATTCGAGTTCCCGATATCACTGCTGTTAGGTACATCGCTGGAGACACTATTGTGTTCCCCGATCCTGAATTGTTCATCCCTAAACGCTGGCTAGACTCAGACGGTCAAATCAACCCCGCCCTCAAGGCATATTCGTTCCATTCGGAAGACGTACCCGTGTTAGGTTGAAATTTCTACCCCGACCTCCTAGCTAGATGGTGACTAATTGGTATGGATATCGATGCATAGGATTGGTTCGGGCGTTGTATATCGCCGCAGGTGCCTTCTTTTGGCAGTTCGAGATAAAGAAGATCTGAAGAGACCTATCAACGATACGGCGTTCATCCCCGGTATCATGTCGCATCAGAAACAATCTGGTATCGGACCAAAGGCGAATGCGTCAATATCACATGAGGTAATGGTGTCTTCTTTGTAGCCGTTGAACGGGCCATGGAACGTAGACGGGGTGTTTTATTGTTCTAATGCTTGGTGTTTCGATAGCTGCTAACCGGTGGTATTTAAATCTTCTGTGACGATATGTAGTTTCGTATGCTATGCTGTCTGTCTGCGTTGCAAGGCCCCAAGGGTCATATCGGTTAAAGGGCGACAGTCCGATGAGCAGAGACAAAGTTAAATCAAAGGATGTTTCACCATGCACACATTCCTCGATGTGGTTGCCATTCAGCAGTGGAAACGATGTTGAAACGGCAAAATGGCATGTAGTTCAGCTAAAGCCTAAGAAAGGAGGAGAGCACATTGGAGTGCGTGATTCAAGGCAAGTTGAGATACATCCTGTCTTCGACACTCTGAATGGTATAAGTTGGTTTAAATTTCCTCTCAGAAATAAAGTTCCCGTCTGATCGACTCGTCAGAATGAAACATCGTCCATAAAGTCATACTCACTATCTTCATCATTGTACTCCGCTCGCCAAACTGCCTCGTCCAAATCTTTCGCAACGCGTGTGAGGAGGTGTCTCTTTATGAGTCGATGCTTTGACATTACTGGGTGTATCCAAATCCACCAACGCTCGTCCATCAAGCAAGCAGCTTCAATCCAAGGTTCAGAATCCATCATGGTATACAATCCTTCGATGACGACGATGCGATGATATGGATGGATTGACACGGCGTTGGGAGTCGGATCCTTGATCGCATGATCGAATGATGGGGCTGTGATGACCGATTCTTCTGAATCAGATGTAGAAGTAGATTCGCTCAATGGCATACGCAAGCGCTTGACGAACGCGACATAAGATGGTGCGTCGAACGTCCAGTGGATACCACGACGCTTGTGTGCGAGTTTGGGATCGGGCATGGCATCGAGTTGAGCACGGGTGAGGTGCCAACCATCCAGTCCGACAAGGATAGCCTGGGTTTGGGGTTGGCCGCTAGCCGAGAGAAGGGTGTTGATTCTGTCGACGAGACGGACTGCAAAGGACGATTTGCCTGATCCCGGAACGCCTGAGATGGCGATCAGAAGACGTTTAGTTTGGGGAACGGAGTCGAGCCTGTTGACGACGAAGTCTGCTCGCTCGACGACTGCGTTCTCCATGGTGCTGGACGACCCCCGGACTGACTGACTACCAAGTTCGGACCCGATGTCTTATCGTGGTCGCATCGTTGGGAATTTTTATAGTCGGTTAGCTGGGGAGATGTGGACTTTTCACAGGGATGATGGGCGTCTGACTCGATAATGGTGGGGCTACTGCGGGGCCGTTGAGCTCCTGGCGAAAAGCTGTACGACGGAGAGAACCGTCAGGACTTGATCCACTTCACTGCGCCTCGTGGATACTTGGCTAATACCCTCAAGAGCCAAGTCACACTATCCTTCATACCCAACTATCGAGTGCGACGATGGCAGGACGAGAGCTGCAGGACGGACGGACATTGAAGAGGTGAGCCTGGTCCAATTCATGGGTGTAGAAGCCAATCCTTGGCCACTTGAACTTGAAGAGCAAATCCAAAGACCATCCACGACAAAATTCTTGTAGGATACCAAGGATGGTGAGTAAAAAAACCACTGGCCACACGGTTGGGACGATAAACATGGGGTTTGATTGCCTTTCTTCCTGCAGGTTTACGTGCGCGGGAGACGGCGAGCCACTAGGACCAGGTACGGTCATTGACTTCACTTTTTTCTCCTCCTCTTACTCTCTGTACATCAACAGGTCACCATGGTTGGCTACACTGGTTCAACAGTCCAATACCAACCGGCGGACGCCCCAACGTTGATATTTGGCCAGATGTGTCTGAATACTCTCCGTCTGAATTATACCCTGCTCCAGGTCTCAAAACTGCCGATGGTGACCAAGTCTTCCTCTTCTCTTCTCGTCATCCCAAAACCGTACAGAGACATTTCCACTGGATGGCCCTCCATGGCGTGGACGGCGCATTCCTCCAACGTTTTGCTGGTGAAACGGACATGGAGTCCGGTAACAAAGGCATTCGAAATCTCAGGGATGAAATTGGTGATAGGGTAAGAGAAGCAGCAGAAGCCCAAGGTCGCGTGTATGCCATCATGTATGACGTATCAGGCGTATCTGCGGATAAAATCAAGGACGTCCTGGAGCGAGACTGGGTTCATCTCCTCCACGACCGTGGCCTGTTAGACAGTCCCAATTACCTACATGAGAAAGGGAAGCCTGTTATTGCTCTCTGGGGTAAGTTTCTGGGCAGCGATCATAGGTGTGTTTGCTTTGGCGCTCATTGCAGCTATATTTGGTTTTCAGGTTTTGGTTTCAATGGACGTAATCACACTCCCGAACTTGTGCGTTCGATCGCGGATTTCTTCCGCTCTTCTACGCCTGGGGCGCCTCGTAGCCATGTGGACAGAGTGCTTTGACACAATCAGTCCATGGACCATTGGGAGGTACGAAACCGAGGAAGACGCAGACAGGTGGGGTGAAGTACGCGTCAAAGCAGATGCAGACTATCTCAAAAAACTCGAGGAAGAGGGAGGAAGAAAGGTCGATTACATGCCTGTGGTGTTCCCAGGTGGCAGCGTATGAAACCGCTCTCTCATAGGTGGTGACACAAGTTTGCTGATACTCCGTGTGATGTGCTTTCCACGGATATAATCTTTCGCGAGGCAAATGGGGTATGAACAATATACCACGGAATGGTGGTCGTTTCCTTTGGAAACAACTTTACAATGCTCGTCGGGCGGGTGTTCGTACCATCTACGGAGCGATGTGGGACGAATACGACGAAGGAACTGCGATCATGCCTGTTGTAACACACGTCTCTCAGCTTCCCCTTCATCCATCTTACAAATTTGTTGCGCTGGACGTAGACGGTCATGACCTTCCCTCTGATTGGTACATGCGCATCGTTGGTTTCGCAGCAGAAGCATTCCGTGGCGAACGTACTTTGTTGGATACGTTTCCAGTCAAAGAGTTACAAGACTACTGGGCAACGAGACCTCATTGCGAGGACATCAATGACGAAGAGGAGCGTCAGAGACAACGACAATTAGAAGAAGTCACACGTACATTTAGAGCATGGGAAGTCTCTGAAGGGAATGCGGGGGCTTTGAACGACGCCCCGCCGCCTCCCTATAGTTTGGAAGGACCGCCACTTGTCCGGGAAATAGAACCCCCCTCTGCAGAACAGGCGTCTACCTCCCAAGGTGCATCTAGCGGCTCCAACAGTGACAGCGTGTTGTCTCCCCCTGGTCAGCAGTACACACCAGGTTGGGGTCAGGGATCTTTAACAGCCAGACCGGGAGAGATTGTTCTCTCTCCACCTACTTTCCCAGTTGCTACTCCGAACCCCAGTTCGTCTTCGTCCTCTACGCGTTCTCCGCCACCAAGACATCCGAGCACATCACCTTTACCCTCTATGAACCACGCGCCCACGCCGTCATCATCTGCGTTGCCGCCGCCACCGAGACATCCCACACGTGGGCCGGCTGTCAATCTGACCTCTCATCCACATCGTTCGGGAACGCCGTCGACGAGGAATGATCTCTCTTCCGTTGGTGAGAGAATGAGTGCCACGGCGGGAGCCTCGATACATGCGCCTCCTTTACCGCATCCTCATCGTAACAGTTCAGCCTCCGTGCCTCCACTACCCAGCCACACTACCTCTGTTCCTCTCCAGGTTCAATCGCCTGTTGCAACCTATTCCAATATTCACTCCCCTTTTCCGACGGCCCTGCAAAGTCGCGAGGATTATATTTCAGGAGGTGAGTATGCACAGAGGGGGAGGGAACGGGCATGGGAACACCAGCGTCGTTCGTCATCCTCTAGTTCCAGAGAAAGAAACTCATTCCAGAACCATCGCCGTCCATCGAGCAACTCACACATGCCCTCCTCGTTGTCCCCAACGAGCTCTCAGTCCTACTCTTCTTCATCACAGGTGATGTCGTTTCCCAGTCACGGTCCGTATACCCCAGGTCACCCACACCAACCACACACCACGCGTCCCAGTTCTTCCTCTCATATAAGCATGCCTCAACCACACGGATCAAGCGCAGGCGCTTACTCTGCACACTATTACAGCGAACCAGTGGGTGCCTATGCGATGCCGGGCCAGGGGCATACCTACGATCAACCGCAGTCGTACTCGCATCCACACGAGTTGTCGCACTCAGGGTCAGCCTCGCATTTACATGCACACGCGCATCCTTCACTACACAGGCCACCTTCACCACATAAACCAGCGGCACCGTATGCGTCCTATGCACCGCACGCACACGCACATGCACATGCACACGGATCTCTGAACCATGCAGCGTACCCCACACACACCGGGGCCCCGATGATGTCGATGGGGCCTTCGAGTTCGACTACGTACAGTGAGTCTGTCGATTTTCGTCCGATCAACATCCATGGATTCGTATTGACCTTGATGATGTGACGATGTGGTGTTTGTCAGATCACCCACAGGCATCATCGTTTTCACCCTATCATCCGCCATATTCATCCGGTCCTGGTCCGGGTGCTCGTTATGGGGAAAATCTGGGGGGACCAAGCGGACCGGGGGGAATGGCAATGGGCGGAGGGGGGACATCACCAGGTGGATCGGGAGGGCTTGGCGGCGTAGCAAGCACCACGATCATGAATACTTTAGCGGGGGCGCTTGTCGCTGTAGAAAGTATCGCTGGGAAAGACAAACGGAAGCAGTTGGAAAAGAAGATGAAAAATAGTGAGTTGTTCTTTTGTTGTTGATCTTTTCGTTGGGTTGGAGGGGGAGATGGTGGCTGACCTTGTGATTGATTTTCGATACAGCGTTGGGCAGGTTCACGTAGGAGTCTTGGTGTCTTTGGGTCGTTGACAGCTGTGGCGGTGAGGTGTAATTTGGTGAGGGGAGGGCGAGTGTGAACGGTTTGTATTATGACACGGAAGGGATTCTGTGTTCGATCGATCGTATAGGTATATGTAAATGAACCCTACCCTTCTCTCGCTTCCTGTCACGTAGCTAATATCCACCGCTCCTTTGTCACATTCCACTGATTACAGCGGATCCTGGGCGATGTTGTGCGAAACGAATGTTTTCAGAGACATGTTCATGTTTGACCCTCTACCTCACTGCCCGTGTTGTACTCATGATGTGGTCCTTAGAAGAGTAGGAACGACTGTCTTCCTACCTAAGGGGCTGCCTGCGGGAGACTATGATGTAGTAGTCACAGATGAGACGCCGACAACATATGTTGGATATCCTTCATGCAATGTCCTCTGTTAGCTCATATCCACCATGCGTCGGCACCCAACGATTCCTCAGTCTGCGGTTCCTACTTTCCCGTGGCGTCGCGCTACAGAGGTAACAGCTTACCCCGATGTGTGAGCATACAGTACCCACCGATGTTCTAGAAACACCAAGGCAAGCACCATCCAGAAGGGACAAAGACGTGAACAGCATAACATTGATCTGTTATAATCATGAGTGGAAAAAAAAAAGGGTGTACATGCATTTGAAAAAAAAGTCCATGGGATATCAACGTGCAGCGGGATACATGAATAATTAAAAAGGACAAGCGACGTCCACGAACAACAGTAGCGACAACGTGGATCGAGGTAGAGTACGGTGATGGCAAAGTTCCATTGGTAAACACGAACACGGGCATGCATGCATGATGGTAGAAGCACGACAAGACGAATGTCCAAGGAGACGAGATGGACACGTTGTTCGATCAACCTGTATCGAAGGCAACAAGGGGGGGACGGCGAAGCTAAAAGACAGTCACGACCACGTACGATGGCATCAACTCAAAAAGCAAACTCAAAAGAAACCTTCCACGAAGCATGGCATTGGGTGCAGGAGAACGGCAAGAAGTTGAACATCAACGGCCCGGTATGGTCCGTCGAGGATGATTTCGTAAGCGTCGTTAATTTCTTTTCTTTTTCTTTCCCAGCGACGAGAAAAAAAAATATGGGTGTGATTATGTCATCAAACCATGACGAGCCTGCCCATGACGTAAGTACCTCCGTTGACGAGCCCGAGGTTCATGACGTCCTTGCCCCCCAGTCCGACACCCGGCCCGGGCAGTGTTCCTTTCCATCCGCATGGGTGGTAGGGAAACAAACCAACGTTCTCATCCCAAGAGTTACGCTCCTCAATCCACTCGTCTGTCGCTGCGTCCTTGTACGCGGTCACGGGAGGAAGGGGAACGGGCGTGGGCTTGGTGTACTCCGCAGGAGTGATGTTGAAGTCGACGAGGGATTGGGGAATCCACTGGGAAGGCGAGGGCGCTCGGCGTCTGCGCTTCGCCATGGGTTTGGAGCCAGACTCGGTAGGTGACTCCGGAGGGGACGTCGTTCCTGCATCGCCATCGCGTGATCGTTTGTTTGACCGTGAGGAGGAAGCGGTCTGAGCCGACACCGCATCGCTAGTGGTCGAAATGCGCAACGAGGGAAGGGGATCGGTGGGTGGTGATGTGCTGGAGGACGCTGATGAAATCATCTGATTGACGCGATTGGCGGCGTTTACGGGTTTAAGGATGCAACGTTTGACGTGTCGATTGAGGTTGGAAGCAACGCCGAAACGACGACCACAGGTATCACAGACGAAAGCTGAATACGGAAAAAGAGTCAGATGGGTAGAAGATCGCATCGAGGGTGTGATTACTCACCTTTTTCGCCTGTGTGAACGAGCAAGTGCTGGATGCGATGAATGAACATTAAGTTTATATAAGTTACGGGAATGCTAACCTTTCTAAGCGTAGATGGTCTGTCGAACGATTTCTCGCACATCCAGCAACCATGTTTCTTCTCGCGAGGACGGGGACCTGACCCTTCCTGCTTGGATGTGCGTGAAGAAGTTGCACGGGAATTATTGGCGCAAGCGTTGCGGATAGATTGTGTGATATCCGAGCTCGTCGCAGATGACGAGGAGCTGGTGTGCGAGGATGTGCCATGGAACGACGGGGATGCGTCGGGAGGAGCGCTCATGGTGGATGCGTCGGGGAGGTTTATGCAAAAGGATGGAATCTGAGGTGAAGACACGGTCTTATCGGCCGATGGATAATCGTAGTGAAGTGGTAGTGGTTGTGGGAGGAGAAAGGGGAGTGAATCCGACCAGTCGCAGTGGGAATGACCACCTGCTATCGTTCTAAATCCTGATAAAGAGGGGGGGACGTCTACGATGTTGCGGAGGGTTGGGGTCGCTGACGGCGTATGGTCCTGAAGAGAGGACCGGCCTGGTAGAACGTCGTACGGTGGGTAGATGGACGATCGGTCTAAGAAGCGCGAGAACGCATCCGGCGAAGAATGGTGAGAAAGCGACGGACCGGCGTGCGGGGCTGCGATGTGGTCCTGGAAGGCGGATTGCGGCTGGAAAGCGGCGAGCTGTGCGGTGCTCGGACCTTGCATGGTGCAGAAAGACTGGAAGCGGCGGATTTATATATACATCTGTTGTAGTGAGTGCATCTGACGGTGCGAAGACATGATGAGAACGAGGTGGAACGAGGTAGAGTTCTATGAAGGTCCAGACGACGACTGGTCAATAACCTCGAGTCCTTTACGAGAGAAAATTAGCATTCAACCCCAGCGGCTCAGAGTTTGTCAAAAGACGAGCTCGCCGAGTTTACCTGGTCGAATTCCCGTTCCTGCGAGTGCGAAGTTGGGAAGACATAACACGCGTCCGCTGCAACACCCCTCACATCGATCGTGATTTGATGGGCGCCGTCAACGAACAAGGAGTGGCCAGTTTAGAAACTGAGCAGGCACATCCACCTCTATGGATCACACTCCCCACCCAGATCGCGGCGGAACGGGGAATCCCTTCTTGACTCTGCCTCGTGCCTTAGCATTTTCGCTTGTTCGAACATCGATTTCCCTTTCCGCACAGCTTCGGCGGATATCGACCGTTCTATCCAGACAAACCACGCTCACAGACGATCCCGGCTCTGTCAACGGCTCTCGAAACATGAATGCCTCGCGACACCCACGAGGTCTAGATGCTGCTATCTCACACAGGCGCGATGCGAGCGATAGACGTGACCATGATCTCGATAACAGGGTCACCCTCCATTCCCAGATCTCTCCACCATGCACATCCACCGGCAATCGAAAGCGATCAAAATCAGAATCAGTCTCTTGTCTTGCGGTGTGACCCGTTCCATGGCTCGTGAAATTATGTTTGTACTTGTTAGATTCCAAAGCTCTCGCCAAACTAGGACAAACAACCTCTTGCTCACAAGCCACTCAACAGCGCCGTAATTATCCGCTTCGACTTTGCTTCAAAAATGCCAGTTACGTCTGCACAGAAGGCCGCCATAGAGGAAATTATCGAGATACTCGTCTCCACGACACCGCCGCGTGGTAAACGTCAGCTATCGGGAATGTTCTTGGAATTAGTCGATAGGGCGGACTGGCCAGAGTATTATGAGGTCATTCCCGAACCACGCTGTATAAACGGCGTGCGAGCCAGCGTGGATAAAAACCGGTACAAGGACCCAATGAGCGCGTACACCGACCTATCGCTCGTGTTCTGGAACGCGTTATTCTACAATGAACCAGGAAGTCAAATTGCATCAGATGCTGAAACGCTCAAAATCTCCAAAAACCCGAAGAACGTGTTAGAGACTGAATGGCAGAAGCGACCCGTGCTTCCTCCGCCACGCCACTCACCACCACCTTCCTCTCCTCAAAAGGTTCACGGAACACTTCCAGCTGCTCCGCCGCAGCCTGGTACTTCCCAATCTATCGGTTCCTCTACTAAACAGAGAGCGGTAGAACCGGTAACTACCGCGGGAAGCACATCCGCACAGGCTACCAAACCTGCTCCACGACTCGAAACACCAACCCACGCATCATCTCCTGAGATTGACGTTGATATCAACGGAATGTCTCCTGAGCCCGATGGTCCAACTGACGCAGCTCTCGCTTCTGGAGCCAGCGAAGAACGAGACGGTGATAGCGAGGCGATCATCCGCCAGCTCGAGAAGAGTTTGCCGCGTTGGGAAGGCTTTGGAAATCTGGGGTGGATGTCCGAGGTTAACCAGGTAAGTGACTCGCAATTATCCGAGTCGGTACTTCCTGCCCGTCTGTGTTTTCATCCTGTATTACTCATAGGAGCGACTGTTGGAAATCGTGATGGCGATCAAGAGTCATAAGGACATCATGTGCGTTTGCGATGATCCTTTATACGTACGTGAGTGATGAGATGAAACATTCTGTAGCGGAAATCGTTTGGCCGTTGCACTGGAAGCTGTCCCCGAGGAGCCCACTTCGCCCCTTTTGTCCTACCAGGTAAGGAGCTATCGTCACCTGTTTCCGTCTTCGAAGTAATCTTGATGACTTTTTATCTAGTCACCACTGTCTTTGAAATTGATAGAGGCAAGTATTGTGGCTTGTTGTAATTCTGGTATTGACCACAATGACCATAGGGACGTTCCCGATCAAAATCATACCCGTCTTCGAAAGATTTTGATCTCGAGGTGACACGTTTGTTCGAAAAAGCAAGGCGATGGTACGAACCGTGTACGGAACCATATGGCCGTGTTTTGCTTCTTCAGGTGAGCATATCCGTCGACATGACTCAAATGTATTGATTGGCAAACATCGGAAATGATTCTCTAGCGACTCTACCAGGCACTTACTTCTTCTTCTCCCCCCTCTGGCCCCCCTTATACGTCTACGACCAATTTTGCTTCCATTCGTGCGGGCCCCGGAACTGCGCGACCGCTGCACTCCACAGACTCAGAAGGCGTCCCTGGCATCACCACTTTCCGCGTTTCGACAAAAGATCGTACGTTCGTTGATGAGGTACAATACAAGGGCTGGAGCATCCGACTTGCGGATTGGCTGCATCTCAGCAATCCGGACGATCCTAGCCGGCCCATCGTAGGCCAAGTCTTCAAAACTTGGATCTCAGATGAGCCGTCCGTA
Source organism: Chalciporus sphaerocephalus (assembly GCA_038094055.1). Lineage (NCBI taxonomy): Eukaryota > Fungi > Basidiomycota > Agaricomycetes > Boletales > Boletaceae > Chalciporus > Chalciporus sphaerocephalus. The sequence goes on along the minus strand of JBBPTH010000163.1, from coordinate 10,315 downwards.
AACTTCCGTCGCCACCCTTTTTCCATTCTACTCACTTGGGTCACATACAGTTCGAAAAAGGGTCAACCGGGCGTTTCTATCTGCTGGTATTACCGGCCTGAACAGGTATATCCACTCACCCAGTTCGGTTCACCGCATGCTCATGATGTGATCAGACCTTCCACCCGGCAAATACCCAATTCATGGAGAAGGAAGTCTTCAAAACAAGTATGCATTCATTTTTTTTTCAACGCGTCATTTACTGAAACGATCTACTGAACTTCCATTGTTGAAAAAAACAAAATAAAAAGGTCTTTTCGCTGACCATCCTGTAGAAGACGTAATCGAGAAAATTGCTTGTCAATTCACTGCCCGCCATATCCGCGGGCGACCACGTCCCCCATTTTGGCATCCTGGTTGGCCCCTATATGTTTGCCATTCTCGGTACAACGATCGTGAACGTCTGTTCGTGAAGATCAAGAATTGGAGTTCCTGCATTCCAGAAGAAGTGAGAAAAAATGAGGAGTTTATGCCTATCTATCCGTTTGAACGGTTAGTTTATCCTGCGAAAACGGGTAGTCCCTTCGTTGGAAAAGGAGCTGTGAAAGGGCCGGGTGGTATTGGTGAGCCGATCGAGAAAGCGGAAGGGGAGAAGGTGGAAGGAGGCGGGACTGGGCGCAAGAGGGCCAGGCGAAATGCAGGGCCAGAGGCAGGATCAAGCACGACTTTGACAAAGACGGCGATGGCGGGGACTAATCTTCCATCTGGGTCTATGTCTACGTATTCCCAACCACAACCGCAGTCGTCCCAACCACTGACACAGCTTCAAAAACCATATGCTCCCACTGGTGATACGAAGGACAGGAGTATGCTTACGGCAGCAGGGAATTTGACGGTACCACCGATTGTGGATAAGTTACCTCCGGAGACGACGAAATACTTTGATCGTTCGCCCGAAACGAACGAGGTGCTGTGGTTCGCTGCACCACCGCTCAACGTCGCACGCACCCCGACTCCCAAGCATAGTCTCGCCTATCTACACTTCCTCGCTCAAAAACGAAATGCTCGACAAGACGCTTCGGACGCCATGGATGTCGATGATGTGACGACGACATCGAGAAAGAAGCAGCGGGTATCCGTCCCACCAACGGTGACAGAGCTGATGAAGTCGTCGTTGGATTCTATATCCGATCAGCTCGGGCAGAGCACGATGACATAATTGGGTCGTCGCTCCGACTTGCTCGAGCCTCGAGGAGGGGGTAAACTTTGTATCTTATCGATTATGACATGTACGTTACACGTTTCCCTTCTGTCAAGTTTTCTCTCTATCGGTTGTTACGCGGTGGTGAATTTCTTTTTCTTTGATGCGTTTTTGTTGCTTGTTGCTTGTTAATCGGACCGATGTGTTCATCCCTAGCATTTCGTTCGACGGGCTCGGACTCGGAAGAAAATAAAAGGAAAAAAGAACAAAACGTGTTTGGCATAAGAAAGAACTCGGGATGCGCGGGTAATGGAGTACCACGTTGGCCGTAGATTGTTCTCGGTCTTATTCGTTCACCCTCGGACCCTTGCTCTTCCCTATCTTTCTCTTGCCATCCGTGTATGGAACTGTCCGTTCATGATCACCGTGTTCATACGCAGGACAGTACAGAAAGCTTCCTCGTGGTCTACGAGCGCTCTGTTAACCATGTCAACGATTTTTTTGAATGAAAACGCCCCGAGAGGAGGTTCGCGATTGGTATTAATGAAACCAAGGTATGGAGAATGGAGAGGGTGGACACCTGCTTACATGGGATGGCGGACGCGATCGTCCGCGAGATTTTTTAGGTACGTTGCGCGTAAGGACTATCGATGGCCTCGGCCTCCGAGTCCTGTTTCGTGATTGGTGGTGAACTTTTTTGATGAAATGAGTTGGGATGGGATGGGATGGTGTTGGCCAAACGGACACTACGTCACGTAGACTGCGCACGTATCCCCCCTCTCGAGTAGCTCTCTCTGTTTGGTAGCTGGCTGAAGGAAAGATGCGGTGGTTCTTGGATTCTTTTTTTTTTCGCTGGCAGGCGGTCGAAGAGATAGGCCACAGTGAGCTTTGCTTTTCGTATTGACCATGCCTGCTGAGCATGAACAGCTTATCATTCCACTGGCGCTGTTGCCTCATGTCCAACAACGTCCAAGTCTCCGTGCTCAGTTCCCAATGTTCTAGTATCCCTACCTATATCGTTTCCCAATAGCTCAAAAGCAATTGAACGTCCACCAAAACTCGGCGCAAGGTAGAATATTCCAACCAGAAACGCACACTCTTTTGCTCTGCCAGTGGGTGACGAGAGGTTCCCAATTATGCCCAAGGGTTGTCCGAGTCGGACCATCAAGAGCGCGAAGATCCGCACGCATACCACGTTCACTACCTGCCAGTTGCCTTTCGAGTCCACCTGCCCATCACAAAGGTACGTGTGTGAACTTCACTTTATCGTCCTCTTCACATGCGAGGCGCCATCCTATTAGAATAGCTCTTCATGTACAGGTCCGAGCCGTTTCTATTTTCCCTTGAAACCTCGCTCGATTCCTCTATCTTGGTTTCTTTGCACCCGCGGGGTTTGCCATCGTGTTACACGATAAGATAAGGACGAGTAACGCGCAGGCGATAGGCTGGACCTAATTGCACATTTACGGTCCGAACCGAACCTCCATTCCCTTGATGGATCCTACCCTCACCACTCCTCGCATTATTACAGGGAACCTCTCCACCCTCTCTTTTCTCACTCACGTCAACGGAAATGCTGGGTTCATGCGTTATATCAGGGTATCAGCATTGGAGTCAAAAACGTGCCTATCGTACGGGTTATTCGGCACTTCTGCGTGTACAGTTGACGTCCTATTTTTGAGACGACATCATGATCGTGTTCGGTTCGGGGTTTCTCGCGATAGATCATGGGAGAGAGGATATCAGATAGTTGAATAGATACGGGGTATGGGTAGAGGTGGGATTCGAAGACGGTGTGTGACTAGGCTTCGAGATGTTCTTTCGTGTGACAGATGGTGTCAATAATTACAGTACGTTCCGTTCACAGCGTCTGAAAACTTTGGACAGGTGACCCAATGGTGTGGTTATGCTGGAACGAACTGCCATTGAATAGGGATGTGCTCGACGTTGTACCATAGATAGTCGGACATGCGCAAAATGACCTAGGGTAATTTGTAAATCAAAGTACCGCATACGTGGTTGACCAATCTAGAATAGATACTATAGCTACCACAGGTCCGTCAGGTGGAAAGAGGGGTTCCAAGATAGGGTGATGCAAGCTGAGGGTGATACGAACGAATTGACTGATACTAGACTATAGGCATAGCAGGGCTCCGCTGCGTTACCACGGTATTGCCAGACGTGTACAGTGAAGCGCCGTCTGTAGGTGGTGGGGACATGACTTGCGAAGAGGAATATGTCGACGGCGCAAGTGTAGTCATCCCTGTTCTGAATGGTTGCAGAGTCATATAGGACGTTGATGGTGACGAGGTTGTAAGATTTTGTGAAAACATCGTAGAAGGGCCGGAAGACCAACGGCCATGCATGTTCAATGTATGGGAAGGTGGAGGGCCGGGTAGCCGCTTATATTGCCTCCGTTTGTACAGGAAGTAACCGCCAACGGCGATCAGCAGAATGCCGACCACACCTCCAACGGTTCCGCCAACGATAGCACCGACGTCTATACTATTTCTAGAGCTGCTTGAGCCTGAGCTTGAGCCCGAACTTGGACTTGAATTTGATGCTGATGGATAGTAGGGTGTGTGATTTTGACTGGCAAGGATCTGGGCTTGGTCGATGTTAAACAATGAATTTGGCCATGTGTTCGCTGAACAAATGTAAGTGATGGGTGACCTGTAAGGGACGAATATCGGTGCTCATACGGTTAATAGTGGCCCAGTAAGGTATTGACACATTATCCGCAATGACAAATTTCTCCGGAAAAATGCTGGAATCATAGTCAACGACACTACATGAAACAGAGACTGTGACGGGGGCGCACTCATCTATATAACTAGAAGGGCAATTTTGGGAGAACACGGGCCAGCTGGAACGAAATGTTGGAAACACAGTCATAAGACAGGCAAAATTTCGTAGGTCAACATGTCGTTCGTATACGATTGGTTTTGGCAGAGAGTACAGCCCATCATGAGGTTATAGCACGACCACGAGCAATAACATGGAGTAGCTGTTGAGCCATTCGGCGGATCATAGTGTGAATTAGGTGAGAGAGGAGGTTGTGTCCAAGCTGTGTATTGCAATTTAAGTACGAAGTGAGCAACAGTCACGCTGTCGTTTAGGCGGAGGTAAAAACGATGACCTACCGTCTCCTACACATGCGCCGATGACATATGCGACCATCAGACAGGGACTGTAACCCTCGCTGTTGTCCATCCATGAATAATCGGATAAACATGTAGCTGAAGATTGCGGCAGGAATATGTTCGGGTGAAGGCGAATTGCGAAGCATTGTGAGAGCCAGAGAGTCGCCGTGGATGATAAGAGAGAGAGAAGAGCTCTGTGCATAGTCGATTATGGATAAATATTCAGTGAAATATCTTCTGGGGGGAAGGCAAACTAGGATAAAGTGCCTCTGGGGAACAAGTTCAACTGTGGGTCACTGGTGGAAACAACGCACGAGCGCGGTGTCCAGGACGGACATGGCGACCACATCTCTTAATAACGGAGATTCGCGAGATGCTAAGGAACTACCAGAGGGTCACATGTGGATGGTACCTAAGATAAATCAGAGATCAGTTGTTGGTGATGTTTCAGGTTGCGGGCGGGTCAGTGGTAGTAACTTTGTACTACTACTACTAGTACTACAACCCCAGGTAACGACACTAGGCATGCGTACTGGTATCTCTGTCCAGTACCCACAAATCTGGGGCATGCAAACCACCGTTGCTACCCTCGACCAAGCTGCTGGGGATAAAACGGCGCTCCGAATGCAACTTATGTGGCTGGTTGATTCTCTGTTCTCCTCTGGCGCCAGCTAATAACAACTTGTGCATCGCCTATCATCACCTGTTTCAAGAATAACGCTAGTATCTTTATCCCGGCGGTGATGTTGCCCGTTTATCCTATATTCGAATAGTCGCCCACATCGTTATCCGGCGATTAGAAACACCTAAACATGCTCACGGAGCATCAACACTCGTGTGTCGGACGTCAAAGCTGTAGCCTTGCACCATGTCACAGTCATTTCGCAGCATATGGCACCCCTGTTAGCTTCCCGTACATCGTACCGAAGTGTTACCCGTATCCCACTCCACACTCTCAACCTCCAACGAGTCATATTGGTACTCAGGAAGCATAACCTTTGAAACCATACCATCGCAGCATGACGACCCTAAATTGTTCTCTTTGGATGCAAAACCAAGAGGGACAATGTCCTTGCATAATTGCACAAGAAGTGGGTCAATTATGCAACCCAAGCTGTGAGTCAGTTTCGGATTCAGGGCACGGTATGGATAATTTCAACTCACGATCTCTCTTTCGACCTTGGCAAGATACCATTCCTTCACTTAATTTCCAAGAGAGTCAGTTCGTTCCGAATACCACAACGGCCAATAAATGCACATGTTCCTGGTCGATCTATAACCTTTTGAGCGCTTGCGCCTATTGCGCGGACACTCTTCAGCTCGTCAGGTCAGTCGCATTACAACATCACCACAGAGTCTAGTTTTATTGATGTCGTCGTAGCTGGAACGCCTGGACTGTGAGCTGTGGGGGATATGTGTCACAGAATTCGTGAGCTTTTCGTGTTTACTAGTCCTGGGCCCCGACTTGGACCCTGATGACGATGCTTCCAGTTACCTATCGGGCCTCAACTTGTCGCAAGGTATCCCATATTGGGCAGCAATGAATCGTAAGAACCTCTTATGCCGCCCATTCTTGTATCTCAGTCCAACGACTTAGCTGCAACCCAGTGGTATAATGGAGTGTTTAATGTGACCGAAGCCTCAGAGTTAGCCGCAGCAGGTTCTGCAACCAAGATTTTCGATATCAGTCCTATTGGTTAACTCTTGCCTTTCCCAACCAGAACACCCCGATGTCACTGGAGAACCCATCTCAACTCCAAGTGCACTAGCCCTCGGCCCTCCCAGTTCATCTCCTAGTTCGTCCTCCAAGACTCCGGTTGGAGCCATAATCGGAGGTGTTATTGGGGGTGTGGTATTTATTGTGATATTAGCTGTGCTCATTTTCTTGCTACGCTGTCGCCGCCGTCGAGATCAGCAACCAGTCGAGAGCCAAGTTGCTTTCAAACGCATTCCTGGTCAATCTATACGCACTTCCACTGGCATTATGGGTGCTCGGGAGCCAAACAGTAGCCCTCTGCAACCCGCAGGGTCTTTGCACATGATAACACCCTCTATGACGTCCCTCGCATCACCTATATCGAAAGGTCTTTCGTCTCACGAACGCCAAGCGGCTGTCTCTAGGAACAACCCCCATGTAATATCGCCATCATACAACTCGCCCCAATCAAACCCTGCCGCTGTGAGTATGGCCGCGCTTGACGGCAGAGTGGCAGACGTTCATGTCACACGTACACATCCTAAGCCTCAGTCGGTTCAGAGATCGCGGCTAAATCCCCCGCCTTACTCACCTTCAGGCTCTGCATCTTCTGATGTCCACCGACACGAACATGAAGATTCTCTGTCAAAGAAGAGGGAGAGGTGAAGGATGGGTAGATGGATACTTCCGAGTCTTTCTCCGTGTCGAAGAGAGGGATTCTTCGTGCCGTTTCCTCAGTCGAGCTGGTTTGTATGGTTTTGAGATTGGAGCGTCCGTAGAATGTTTTCGTGTACTTGGACCGTTTGTCTTGGATCGGAATCATATTGCTTGGGATAGAGACAGGTATATATTTCTGTTGTTGACTGTGGACGAATGGTTAGGAGAGATTAAGATGTGAGATGGTATTTGGTGGAACCGGCCGCGTGGAGAGGAGGGTTCAAGTTCGATGCTTCCTGGAGCGATGCTGTAGTGGAGGGGTTTGGCGTCAGGCTTCAATGTTTGATTTATTCGAATAAAATATTCCTAAGGTAGAGGGAAATCAGCGGCTTAGCTTGCTAGTGTACGACTTGGATTATATTTTATTATGGCCCGTGGATTCTAATAATGAGATCAAAATGACGCTACCAGAGCTCGATCATCTCTACCATAGATGTGTGTCAGACGAAACAGTTGACGAGGAGGAGAGCTTGCAGCTTGATCGCCCAATCGCATTACGTAGCGTGAATACTACAGACAATTGCAGCGAAATCAATCTAGTGAGTATCTGATCTATTCGTACTATTTCATGAAAAAACATTCCCGAGCCAGCAGGATCCAAGTCATCCACATATCCAGTACATGGGATCCGAATAAGTTACATATAACTATGTTCCGCAAGTTGAAAGAGTGACAGCTTCCGACCCAAACATATGAAATAAACATGACCTGCCAACGACTCGATCGCCTCTAGTCCAGTTGTGTGATCGTGACAGACGATGATGTAGTGACCACGGAGGTCAGGGTTTCATCACCCTGGTACAAAAGCAAGCTGTTCATTTGGTTTTCCGGGGGTGCGCTCCCATCGATTTTCAGGTCCGTCATGGTTAAGGAGCTGACTGGATCAGTGCTATCGGGGATATACATCAGAAACTCGGCGGACATCCCACATGGAGTGCAAGTGGTCGGATTATTGTAGGAAGCGATAGCACCAGTAGTCGAGTCGGAGATAGTGTATTGAACAAAGTTCTCTTCAAAAGAGAGTCCGACCTGGATGGAATCACCAGGCGAGATTCCGACAACATCGTCGTTGACAAACATAGAACCAACGCTTGACATATAAAACCCCTGGTAGACACTTGTACCATTGTTCATCCACATGAAAAGGCCCGTAAACGCGTAGCACTCGCAGTTCGAGGTCCAATCTGTACTAACACCAATGTACGCAGTCCCGTTATTTAGGGTGGTGATTGGCGACGGGGCGACAATGGAAGCGCCTAATGAATGGAAAAGACTGTCTTGTGAGGTAACAACTCCACCACTCGAGGTTGTGCTATACTGCGGGAACATTGAGGTAGACCGTTCGTAGTCAAGGTGGACAGTGTCTCGATTCTCCGGGAGAGCAGGAGCGGCAAAACCCACAGAAATGAGAAAGAAGAGCGAGCTTGGAGAACATGATGATTGAAGGAAGAAAAAAATCGGGAATGAGAAATAAAACGTTGGTGATGGAAGATCAGCGGTCTAAGATGAGGTTTTTATACCCTTGGCTCGGGACCCGACGTTCTCCTGAAGGACGTAGCATGCTCTCAGACAGGCACGTACGTCGTCAGTTTCACGTTCGTGACGACCAAAACCGATGCTCCTTGAGTCCCGACGGACACACGAGACCTACAGAGACACTTTTGGATGACCTTCCAGGCTTCATCAGAGTTTCAGCAGCACCGTGTCGAAAATATCGCACTCCTGAGCCGAAGTTGACGTCGGTATCAAACTGTCAGCAACGCTCACAATAGTGTACACTGCCATCAATCAACACACGTCCTGCCAGTGGCCACTGTAAGCATCTCTCACTGTTCTGTACGCATAACAATCAAGGCTAATTCAAAGGGAGGCGGGACAACTCAAAGTTACAGACTCATTCCTTCCAAGATGGCCAGAGACCTCAAGCCTCCCGCTTCTGCCTTTTCTGCGCCTCACTGAATAGATCAGTGAGAAGATCCAGTTCATGGATTCTCTTCTTCGCCTTCTTCCCTTGGACAACGCCTAACATCCCTTCGTTCGATACGACATAGACCCGTTGGTCAGGTAGCTTCACTTCCTTTAGAACACTGGCGACTGTCCTTTGGGTATCCTCTATCATCTGCTGACGCGCAGCCTGATACAAACCCTCCCGACGTTCGGCATCCTCTTCCTCGTTGTATCCCATGTCCTTCATTGCGTCTCGAATTCGCTGGTCGGCTTTCGACCGCACGATATATGTCGGGATACCAAACTTTCGACAGTTCATCAGAATGGCGATGTCGGTTATCGTGAAACGATTGTCGAAGAGGACGATGATGCAGTCGAAAGCGTAGAGGCATTGGCTTGTGAAGTAAGCCGAGTGCGACGTGCTGAGCGTGCATGCGCCAGGTATGTCGTACCAGACGAACGGGCGGTCTGGATCCGAGTCTGGGTACCTCGCTATCTCTCGGGTAGTTTCAGCGATCCCAGCAGCCGCAGCGCCAGGATCCCTATTGCGATACCCACGGATAGCATTGATGAGGGAAGACTTTCCGCTGCCCGCTACGCCGGCGATTGCGAAATGGAAGAGATGTTCGTCGTACTGGATACGCTGCTTCGCAACGGTAATTTCCTCGGGAGTGAGCGTCAGTATCGTCTGGCTGCTCTCCTTCATCCTCCTCTCTGCCTCCTGTGCCGCATCTGCTGCTTCTTGGGCCGACTTCACTGCTGCTTCAGCCTTCTCACGATACTCCTTCACCTCCTTTTTGAGTTTGTTGAGTTCGTCCAGGACACCTTGGACGTCCTGATGGGCGTCTTTCGACTGGGCAGTTTGGTTTGTATTCTGGGTATTCTTCTTCGTGTCTTCTTTGAGTTTGTTGAGTTGGTCTAGGACGCCTTGAATCTTCTTGTCAGCTTGTTTTGACTTGGTGAAACTAGAATATATCGCTACACCGGCAGCGAAAGCGAAAGGAGCTGCGAGGAAGAACGCCATTGTGTTACCCCCCGAGTCAAACAAGTTTCGAGCGGGTACTACTTGGTTTACGAGCTCATGGGGTGCAACAATACTCGTTTATAACTTCATGCACATGCTGCGGTACGTGCGTTATGTCTGGTTTACGTCTGCTGGGCACACGTTGTCGGTTCTTCAGAAGCTCTAACAGCCAGCTCTCCTATCTATATGGGTGTGGAGGAAACGAGGACACGCCACAATCATACAGAAACCGTGCTTGCTCCACGTTGACTAGGGACCGTCGAGATGTGACTTCTCCCACATATCCAAGCGTCGCGCCCGCCTATCATGATACAGAAGCCACGTTGATGCATATATTACAGTTCAGGTCAAGAGCACACACAAATCATCGTAGCAACACATCTGAGGTCACAGTCAAAACACGATAACCTCATTCTCTACCAGCCCGCATCGCAAACAACTGCGCACACAGGTCCACTTCATCGATCACCGTCTTCGGAGCCTTGTTCTGGACAACGTCCCGCAATGTATCACATGAAACGATGTAGACGCGCTGATCGGGAACGTTGGCCTCCCTCAAATTCGCCTGAACGGTCTCTTTGGTCTCCTGGATGAACTGCTGCCGTGCC
>JBBPTH010000162.1:0-28532 GCA_038094055.1 Chalciporus sphaerocephalus | reverse complement strand
CTGAAAGAGTACAAGGCTGCGAACTCGCAACTCCAAAACGGATTGGATGTGATTGATAATGAAGATAGTGCAGACGGTGCGAGGCTCTCGCGGAAAGAGATACGCCAGAAGATGGAACAACACAGGGTTGCTGCGAGGAGGCAAATAAGGCTAATATGAACATTCTATTAGGCAGCCCAAACCTACGAATTGACATATCCATTCATGCAGCTCTCGAGGAAGCGCGCACCGCTGTCAAAGCACACGAAGACAAAGTCGAAGAGTTGGAGCAAACACTATTCGAGTTGCGAGGAAAGATTGGCGCAGGAAACCACGTTCCTCCTGGCATGCGCGTCTTGTGTCTTCGTGACAACCCTGCTCAACAATGGAGTGATCTCCGTCAATCGGTCATGGATCGTTTGAAGAGTGAGAACGAGGCACTCATCAAACGATTGAGAGAACTTGAGAGTAGCGGGGTTGTCGCTGATGCTCAGGTAGGTTCATCGAGAGAAGAGCTCGTCCCACGTGAGAGCTGGGAGGTACTTCACAAAGAGAAGGAGGAGTTGGAAGAAGTGGTGAAACAGAAGGAGAAACGGTTACTACGACTCCAGCAGGTACGCTGTGTTCCCCCCTGGACTGATGGCATCCTCATTTTTTTTTGCGGATCTTCATTACGACTCATTCGGTATCCTATAGGTCTTCACTGCGAAGAGTGCTGAGTTCCGAGAAGCGATCGCGTCGATCCTCGGGCTCAAGCTTGCCTTTTACCCGAATGGACAAGTGAGAGTGACGTCGATATATGACCTGTCTGCGTCTTTTGTGTTCCAACCGCTAAGCAAGACGAGCGCGTCTGGGGATGGCGCGAAGATGCAATTGATAGCACAAGGTGAGGGAGGACCACAAGATCTTCCACAGCTGATGCACTATTGGGTGGAGGAGGAGCAGTGCATACCCGGGTTTTTGGCGAGTGTGACGCTGGAGTGCTATGATAAGGCGAAGAGAGAAGGCGGGGTTGGGGAATTGAATGGATGATTCAGAGCGTACGTTTTGCTATCACTGTTGTATTTGCTCTTTTGGATTCGACATGCTCTTTCTGCTTCAAGGGTGCCAGATGAGGCAACGTTTTCGGAAGGTTTAACATCCCAGAATTGACCCTGAGTGCAGGAAGGACCCCGTTGTCAACTTTCTCGACCTCGTTACCCCTAGTTCCATTGACCGTGCTGCATGATAATTCCCCCCCACATCCAGCGATATACGTATTTTTTTGTCACTGGTTTCCGTGATTTTTAAAAAAGATTGTCCAATGCCAGTGTGTCAGCGACCTGCCTCGGTTAGATCTCCAACTTTATATGTACCATTGATCCTGACTAGTATGCCATCGGATCGCACAATTTTCATCGGGTTCGTGTTAGGCTCCGAACCTGTTTTTTTTTCTCCTTGATACATAGCAGAACTTTTTGGACACATGTTCTGCGCGTGTTTCTGCATCGAGGTCAAGTTCCTTTGATGCTACTATCGATATACCGGACCAAGCACTCTGAATCGATTCCATCGACAGCGACTCATCGACATCCGCGTCAGAACGCTCTAGCTCGGGGAGCCTAAAGGAAGCCGTTCACCCACCCGCGTCGTATCTGAGGGTGGACGCGGTGTTTGCGATGAGTGCCAAGGGGAACTGTTGATGTCCGCGCGTCAGGCTCACTGGGTGCAGGGAGACGCGGTGACGAGTTATAATTCACCGATAGTGAGTTCTTTTTTCTTTCTTTCATGAGATCTGCTTTTCCCCCTCTTTACTCGCCGATTGAGGCGACGGCTGACGATCCGCGCATATTATGCCAGCCAGCCATCCCGTTCCGTTGACTGTTCACTAGTACGAGTGGATGCTAATCAACCGCTTGAAAGGTCAAATCGTCGACAAAGACTCAGACCTCCGTGACTTGCGTCTGCTGTGTCTCGCTGGACATCCCCACACAATACCAAAGCTCTTACATCCTTTGCCCATCCTGTCAATCCCGCAGTCTTCTTCCCAAAGGCAAAAACTTTCACTAGCAGGAAACCACACCCCTGGGGAACCCGACGTCGCTCTTCCGAAGGACTACCGATGGAAGACGTGCGTGGCACGTCGAAAAGCGAATAACGAGTACCAAAAGAAGCGCCATCGAAAACTGCGACACATGCTCGGCTTTAATCTGCTCAAGTCAGTCGATCTTTACGTTCCTCGATGGCGTTCTCCCAGTCCGGATGTGGACGGACCCGAGCCCGATCCCGAGTCGACACTGACACTCGAACAGTCGCGACCATGCTCAGTTCGACACTGTCGCACTCGGATACCTCTCCCGGAGGTATATCGATGGAAGACCTGTACCCGATGTCGAGCCCATGCTCGACGTGAAGCGCGTCGAAAACGCGAGACGTTCATGGATAGTATGAATGAATCAAAAGCGCATGAGATCGTACCACGCTTTCAGGCGTATCAACATCGGGGTGCGTTGGTGGGGTCGTTCGAGGTGCAGTTGAGGGGGTTTGTCGAAGGACGGATTTTGTTCTGAAGAACAAAAATGGCGGCGTGTGGGTGGCGTGGGGGGTGTGATGATGTGGGGGCGGATCTGGGTGCTAATGGGTATTCGTGGAAGCCCGAGCGATTCCCGATGGTGTTCAAGTTTGTGGGAGAGTATTCGATTGTATCGGGACCGAGAGGTAGATCCAAGGATGGGGACGACAGCGTGAGTGAATATCCTCGGAGCTTGGAAACAGTGGAGGCGATGCGGAAGGAGGTATGGGTCATCGTGCAAGATTTGGAGCGCGTGCTTCGTGTCAAGTGAGAAAGCCTCGTTCAATCCCATACTCATATGATTTTGCGTCTCATATCTTATGTGTTGCAGATCCGGAGAGGCATTCGCAATCGATTCTTGGAGGATTATCATGCAGTTTACGTGCTCGCTCCAGTTGCTTGCAGAGTCTCTCTGGTTCCGCTTCAAGCCATGACCCTTGGGGCATCGAACACGGATTACTATGTTGTGTTTGGGCAAATGTTTTAGGGATTCGAAAATGCCTGATCTCGAGGTAATAACGGGCGACGCTCGCCTGGTTGAATGATTTCGCTGCGATAGCATCATAACCTCCCTCTGAGAAATGGATCGAGTGGCTAAAGTTCCCTCGGCAGAGATGCTGCGCGACGTTTGGCTTGAAAAACGCGTGTACCATATTTGGCATGTCTACTGGAATTCGCGAGTTTTCAACTTAGCGCCAGCTGATCGATATCGTCCTCGATACTTATCGTGGAACACGAGCTAGTAACATGGGGAACAAAAGAACTTCCTGGTCAGCCATCGCCATCCCAAAGTTTGTGTCTAAAACTATACGTACATTCATGGCATTCCCAGTCCAACCCCCACCTCCATACATAAGAGGTGTCTTTCCACTGACACAGGCAGACTTTCATATTCACAATTCTCCGCAAGCTTGGTTGGAGGAGTTAAGAAATGATCCCGACAAGACGCTCGGATGCTTAGTTGAACAGGTTACTCACTACAAGTGCACCAATGGGAAGGAACACGAGTTCCTGCAGTTTCAAGTTGGTCACACCGGTAGCTCAAAGAGTTTCAAGGCCTATATCCTCGTTGACCGAACCGTGCAAGTGGATGACAAGCTCGCTAAATCAGCCCTGTCATCGACTCCACCCCCACCCCCATCTTCGTCATCCCTCAACTCGGCGTCATCCCACCATAATTTCCCAGCAGTCGATTGCATAGGTTATGCTCATGCCGACTCGAATGGCTTCCACTTACTTCTTCAGCATCGCCGCTTCAACTATGGGTATGACACTGTGCGAGCGTTTGTGTACGATGTCAATGCTACTCGACCTTCAGTACTCGAACTGGCCACCTTACTCTTGGTCACAAGCTCCCATGCACCCTTGTACAACCTTTATCAGAATCAGTGCTATTGGTATGCTGGCACCGTTGTCGATGCATTGGCGAGACTCTTCCCAAACAACTCGCAGACCCCGCAACCCAGTAACTTGAGGGCTGGCACATACTCCTCTCTAGGTGTACCCATGGCCGACAGCGTCCAGCAAGTGTGTGACGCATACGATACAAAATGGAGGGAAACTCGCAGACAAATAGAAACCGAGGTGACTCGATGGGAGGCAGAGCGTCAAACAGACCGTAACAAAGTGCGGGTGGAGGGAATTGAGCAGGGACGTGTGGAGGGCATTGAGCAGGGACGTGTGGAGGGCATTGAGCAGGGACGTGTGGAGGGCATTGAGCAGGGACGTGTGGAGGGCATTGAGCAGGGGCGTGCAGAGGAGCGGGCGGCATTCGAGAGGGAACGTGCGGCATTGCTCAAGCAGGGACGTGTGGAGGGCATTGAGCAGGGACGTGCGGAAGGCATTGAACAGGGACGTGCGGAGGGCATTGAACAGGGACGTGCAGAGGAGCGGGCAGCATTCGAGAGAGAACGTGCGGCATTGCTCAAACGCATAGAGGCACTCGAGGTCCAGTTTGCAAATGATGTCGGGAGAAGTTAACCAACATTATTTCATTGGTCACCAAAGGGTAAGTTTTCGCTTTCACTATGCAGAAATATATTTTGAATTCTTGTCTTTCTGGGACTGCATGCAAAGCGAAGATGGTGAAATTCCCTCGCGCTGACCTGACCTCGCGAACAGATTTCTTCAACGAATCGATCAACAAGATATTATCACAATTGTAGATACGTCGAAGCCAAGCTCAGTGTTTTCTTTCGAAATGTTCATTGGTGTTTTACTCTATTTTCTACAATCATCACGAACTCTCGTTATGATGAAAATGATAGCCTGAGCTAAGATGAGCGATGAGACTTACAAACTCGCGAGACCGAGACCTTGGCTGCAGATTATATGCGACTCCCAACATGATAATCGAGATCAGCGAGAGGGACGAGCTCCCAGTGGCAACAGGGATAACCAGATACACAAGCTGCAATGCATTTCAGTTAATGGCTTCATTGGCACTTGACCTTTCTGCTCATGTAGACAGCAGTACTACGCGGGATGGATCTAAATGATGCTTGTCAGCATACTCATCCCAAAACTGGAACAAAATAAACATTTGTCCAATGAATTTGGTGAATTCAGAGAGGGTATGATTATCATGCCTGATGAGTCTCATATAGAGTGGGATAGGTGGAATAGGGCTAGGCATTCTATAGCAGCCAGCAACAAGAAATGGCAGGGATGAAAGAGTAGGAGAACTTACTCTTGAGGGGACTTGATTTGAGAGGCAAAAAGGGCTTGTGATAGCTCTTGTAAGTCACTAACTTGGGTGAAAGCAACTTGAGATTGAAGGGTGAAGAATGAGCCCTTTTATACTGTATACAGGACTATATCTACTGTACTGTAATTGTAAGCACTTATGCAGATATGTAAGACATTGCATAGGCTTTATCATCATGATGGAGTCTTTATCATTGTATCAGTCAGCATTGGTAAGATGTGTTAAATGTACAAGTATCTACTTAGTATCATGAGATAATAGTTTACCTTATTAGTGTACACTACTTAGTTTATACTCAGCTTGTCTGAGTTATAATAGCTCTTTTACTGCTATCACATCTGTGAACACTAAGCTTCAATCAAAGTAAGTACATAGTTCCCTCTGTGTGGTTTCATGCTGCAGTAGATGGGGTTTTATCCCCTCTACCTCCTGTATTCTCAATAGGTTATGAGCCCTGCCAGCAGTGTAAAAACCCTGGCAGTAAACCTACCTACTGCTAAGATGATGATGCAACTAGCTAACACCTCGCTTTGAATCAAAGTAAATACCTGGACCATGATACAACTATGTCGCTCTTAGTCCATGGTACTAAGGACTCTTGCATTTGGATTTGCTTTATGCAATCCTTACAGCAATTTGAATAGACCCTTATGGGGTTGCCATGTCGGTATGGTTCAACAGGCTCTGACTGCGAATTGCTTAGCTTCTCTAATTACTCTTTGAGATATGAGGCTAACATGTCTGCCTACAGAACCAAACCTTCAAAACCAACCAATCCCCAATCTACTCCCATATCAACAATGTCTAGCTCCAAGGATGTCATCTCCGCCTTTGGATCTGTCCCCACTCTCGACGGGACTAACTATTAGTGTTGGTCTGCAAAGATTAAAACTTACTTGCAGGCTAACCAGTGCTTCTATGTTACGAAGAAGTCTGATGACCCAGTTGATGACGATTGGGAAAAGAACACTGAGAAGGTGATTGGAATCATGAAGATGAAGATAACCAATGCACTCCAGCATCGCTGGAGAGACATCAACAATGCCAAACTACTCTGGGATAGTATCGAAGGAGAATATGCAAAGGCTTCCCTTGCTACTGTACACAGTGTGTACAATGAACTCCATGACATCTCTTTCCCTTCCAACAATCACCCCGGTCCCACCTTTTCCACCATCCGTGACAAGTTTGCACGCCTTGCGGACTACCAGTTCCCTATTGCAGAATGTACACAAATCCTCCTTCTCCTTTCCAAGGTATACAAGATACCTTACATGATCTCATTCACACAGTTCCTCAATGTGAGATTGGGGGAATGTATGAAACTTGTCAAAAGAACCTGCCAGGTCACCACTATGGCTGCAGATAGTACTATCACCACTATAGCTGAATCATATGAAGAACCAGGCAAGCTCGTGATCAGTGTCACGGAGATTGAGGAAAATGTCACGCTCTCATGGCAACACTACATCACAACTTACAGGGCTGAAAACAATGGAGGGAACATGCAGTCATTTTCTAACAACCAAACATCTGCTATAAAGAACAAGGGGAGAGATCCCAATTTCTCCCAACAACAACAACAGTGACAACAGCAGCCATTATTGCAGGATGACAATGGGTCGAAGGAGAAAAAGAGAGGAGGTTGCTCCACTGAAGGAAAGGTGAAGCAAAACAAGCAGAACAAACAGTGCAAAGAGGCTCACACACATAACATGCAGGAAGAGTCCTTTGCTTTCACTTTGTGGCAGCCCCCTGTCACGATCGCTCTTGCTTCCATCATCTTCTCCATGCCTGTTGAAGACCCATGACAACTTGCTCACACCCCCAGCATTCAACACTTCGGTCCTCCCTGTTACAAACGGTACATTTCTTACCTTTCTTATCCTACACTTTTACTTACTTGTCTATGCTTTCACTTGACTCAGCCTTACTTTCGGACTTAGTCGAATATCTTGTACAATAGTCATGTGACTTAATCATGTGACCTGATCACCTGACACTTGTCACGTGACATGGACTATCTTTCCGCTTACTCATATATGCTTACTTTTGATTACTCATTCTCGATTATCTTTCTTACTAAGATTGCTGCACCACAGTTAATCATTACTTATCATTCCTATTGTTCTTACTCAGCTTACTGCGCATTGCTGTACAAGGTACTTTTGCTATTGGCTAGTAGTTAAGGTTCATATCAAATAGGTACAAACACACCAATAGTATATAAACCAGGAGTCTGAAGGGCGTCCCCCTCAGTCTTGTTCTCCTGGAGTTCTCCTCATCAGCTCTCCACTTGCCTGACTACTTCTATTGTTCTGACTTAAGCACTTCAGTGCTCTAGGTGAGCTGTTGAGTGTTTCATTAGAACAAGACTATACCTTCCCCTTGCAGACTAGCTATCTGCAAGCCGAACTTCTTGATCTAGAACCTAGCAAACCGATACCACGATAGTTAAATGAGTAAGAACCTTCCTGTAGATCAGATTAAGGGTGAGATTTGACAAGGCTCACCACTAGTGTCTCAATATGACAACTCTGACTCACTGCTAGTCTCTTATCACGAGATTTACCCTTCCTCCCAAATTAACATCGTGTACGGATCAGACGGTCGCGCTCTAAAAAGACTCCCTTCCATTGATCCAAACGATCACGAGATCATTCCCCAGCCCGACACTCTATTTTCCCATTCCCCTAGCCCTGCCCATGGAAGCATACCACCCTACTCTTGCTTCAACCCCGCCGACCTCCTTGAACACCTCAATTTCATTGTAAGAATCCCATTACCCGCTAGAAAACCAAGGCCTAACCAACCTCGTCAGAACCCTCTCGACCCCGAAGTCAAGAATCACATCATAGAATATAGGGACAGATTTGATCCCTTCTACCCCTTCCAGCAGGCACCTCCCAAACTCCCCAAACCAGTTGACTGGTTGCCCCTAGGCCCCCAATTCCAACTGGCAGCCTTTGAACCAGTCCCTCAATTCCCGATCCAAAATCAGCGTTGGGATTTATCTCAATGTTTTCTTCGAGCAACAGCAGAAGAGATTATTGGCAAAGGATCTGTCCTTCCGAATCTCAGACCAGGACCTGATATTCCACCAGAACAGAGTCAGGTTAGAGAGAAAAGAAAGAAGAGAAGGGTACATAGAAAAGACCGTACCTATAAAAGTAGTACTCCTCGCTCTTGCCTCTCTATTGTTGCAACTAGGATTAGGACCCTTGTACCTCCCCTACATCCTCATAGGGGTTTACCTTACCTTAGGCCAGAAAGTAGTCTCAGGAGACCTCAACAGTTCCTGTGAAATCACATATACTATTTTTCAAGTTCATCCTATAGCCCCTGAACAAGAAATAGAACAAGAGTCAGAAGAAGAAGAAGAAGAAGAGCCTATTCCAGTTAGAGTCAGACCTTCCACTCTAGCAGAAAGAGAAGAATCAGAAGTGTCAGAACACTCATTCTTCCCTGCTCCACGAAATTTACCCCAGATAAACCAATTTTCCATTTACAGTATCTCACGTACCGACCGCGTCGCACCACCTCCTTACCAGAGAAGGAACCCTCTTGCCAAGTTACCAGACTCTCAAACAGAAGATTAGCACACTGGACTGTGTAAACAGACATACCAAACTCACTAAAGAAGAAAAACAATGTTTCCAAACTCATAGCACAAAACTTGCTCGCCGTAAATTTTCAAACCCCTATCCAAAGGACTCTGTCTATTCTCAGCTACTCAAACAATCCAGAAAACTCTCATGAAAACATAAATAAATATGTTCCACAGAACCGACATTGCCAACCTCATTGACACGCTCAATACACTAACTTTAGAACAAATGACGGCTAACGAAGAAAGAAAGAAGGACGTGACTAAGAAAATTGCCGACCCAGGCTATTGGGACGGAAACTGCTCCTCCTTCTACTTATGGTGGCTCCGAACCAAGCTATGGGCTGCTCAGCAAACTTGGGGCACAAACCAACTCTGCACCGTAGCAATTCTCTCACGGATGAATGGAAAGGCATCCAGATTCGCACTTCTAACACTGGAATCATGTGAAAGAAATGCCGGAATCCCAGTAGGAACTCCTCCGATTGCCCCAGGAGATGATGCATGGCTAACTCTAGATGAATTGGAAGCCAAGGTTCGGGGCTTCTTCTAGATAGAAGTCCTTGCGCAGGAAAGTTTGAAGAAGCTAGAAACCCTCAAACAAGGAACCATGGACATGCACTCATTCGCACAGCTCTTCATCATCCTCTTCCAGGAATCAGGAATCTCAGAAGAGCATGGCCTAACTATACTAAGAAAGGGAGTTGATTTCCGTATCTATCAATAACAATCCCTGAATATGACTCAGCCCAATACTGTGCAAGAACTCCTGAACAATTATGTCACCATTGGAAGAACATATGAGCGGATGAGACTAGAACAATCCACAGGGAACCCATTCCAAACTTATCCCAGGGATATACCACCCCAAAATAGCCCACGCCCACTACCTCAGCCAAGGTTCACCAAATATGGAATACAACCAGGTTGAGGTATACCCATGGACATTGGTGCTGTAAACAGACCCTCCCTGAGAGGCAAATGCTATAATTGTCTTGGTCCACATCTTGCACGTGACTGCAAGCAATCCTCCACATGCTGCCGAAGTTGTGGTTGATCACGAGGTGAACACAAGAACAATTGTAGGGACTACAAGGGAAAGAGCACATGCCAAGCTCAAACCTTGAACTCAGACCCTGAAGAAGCCTATGACCCATCAACAGAATTTGATGAAATGAAGGCCTCCTTCTTGGAAACAGAACCAGAAGGGAAGGGAAAAGCCAAAGCAGTCTAGACAAACTGGGTGTCCAGATCACCAAATCAGATAAGAAACAATCAAACAATAGTCTAATGGGGTCTCATTCAAGCGAGCTCGGCTAGGACTTGAAACCGGTGCTTAATTCCGTTAACATAAAAGACAACGAAATCCCAGACCAAATCCGTATTTGTGGAAATAATTCCAAAGACATCACGTTACCAATTAGCATAGCACCTATTAATGGCAAACAGTTCACATCCGCAGAAGCCCTGCTAGACTCAGGTGCTAACACAATCTTCATAGACAAATCCTAGGCCAAAAAGCTCAAACTACCACTTTTACCCCTCCAATATCATCTACTAGTATACAACATCAATGGATCTAGGAACTCTGCTGGAGACATCACACACTATGCAGAGATAATCATTGACTATCAAGGACATCGTGAGAAAGCCACAGCTGAAGTAACCAATCTTGGGAAAAACCAGGTCATTCTAGGATACACATGGCTAAAGAACCATAACCCAGAAATAGACTGGTCACAAGGAAAAGTTCTCATGACACGCTGTCCAAGAACCTGTCAAAACCTCGCGCCAAAACCTGCATTCTCACGGCATATAGAAGAACAAGAATGCGTGGCATTTAATCACGTATATGCCCTTAAACGGGAAATCTCAGAAAAGGACAAACCCCCTGAGAAAACCCCAGAAGAACTCGTTCCCCGTGTATACCATGAATTCATCCACCTATTCAAGAAGAAAGAATCTGAACGTATGCCCACACGTAAACCATGGGATCACACCATAGATCTCAAAGAAACCTTTGTACCGAAGAAAGGCCAACTAACTCCCTTATCACCACAAGAACAAGAAGAAGTCAGTGCCTTTATTGATGATCAACTCCAAAAGGGATACATCCGCCGATCTACTTTACCACAGACCTCTCCCGTGTTCTTCATACCAAAGAAAGATGGAAAGAAGCGCATGGTATAGGACTATAGATATCTCAATGAACACATGGTGAAAAACAATTACCCACTACCCCTGATATCCCAATTGGTAGATAAGCTAAAAGGAGCTAAAATATTCACCAAGATGGATCTCAGATGGGGTTACAATAATATCCATATCAAAGAAGGCAATGAATGGAAGGCCGCCTTCATCTGCCATAGAGGTTCTTTCGAACCATTAGTCATGTACTTTGGTCTCTGTAACTCCCCCGCAACCTTCCAGACCATGATAAATGAGATATTTGCAGATATGGAAGACACTGTAGTTGTCTATATTGACGACATCATGATCTTTATCAAAACAGATGACGTAAAAGAACATGAGAAAATAGTTCTTAAAGTACTCACATGCCTAGAAGAGAATGACTTATTCATCAAACCAGAAAAATGCCACTTTCACACCAAAGAAGTTGAATTCCTTGGTATGACAATAACCCCCGAAGGCATCAAAATGGATGATGACAAAGTCAAGGCAATCACCGAATGGCCAACTCCGACCACAGTCTGAGGAGTTAGAAGTTTCTTAGGACTGGCCAACTTCTACCGTTGCTTTATCCAGGATTATATGCAAGTCGCATGACCCTTAAACGATCTTACCAAGAAAGACACCCCTTTCTCATGGAAAGAACCACAACAAGAAGCATTTGACATGCTAAAAAGGAAATTCACCACCGTGCCCATTCTCGCTTTCCTAGACAATGACAAGAAGTTCCACCTAGAAACCGATGCATCTAATTTTGCAACCAGAGCTGTTCTATCTATAGAACAAGATGGCAAATGGCACCCAGTTGCATTCTCATCCCACTCCATGTCACCAGAAGAACGTAATTACCCAATTGCAGACAAGGAAATACTAAGCGTTATCCGAAGCCTAGAACAATGGAGACATTACCTAGAAGATGCAAAACAGGAATTTGAAATTTGGAATGACCACGCAAACCTTCAATGGTTTATGCAACGGCAAGACCTAAACAGACGACAAGCCAGATGGTCTCAGTACCTCTCTCGTTTCAATTTCAAATGGATCCATAAAGCTGGAACACAAATGGGAAAAGCCGATGCTCTCTCTTGAAGAGAAGACCATGCAATAGGAATAGAAGATGACAATAAGCAAGTCTTAGTCATCCCTCCAGAACAAATAGCTGCCACATCCATGCACATAGCCACAGATAGTGATGACATTCTAGAAAAGATAAAGAAAGCAACATGGAAGATTCTCGAATCAGAAGCCATCAAGCTTTGTAAGCAACATGGCATCTGCAGGGAAAAAGATGAACTCCTCTATGACAAGAATAACCGGATCTTTGTGCCGAATGATCAGGATCTTCGCATGGAAATCATACGTCTACATCACGACACTCCTGTAGCTGGCCATCCAGGAATAGATCGCACCCTAGAACTGCTACAGCATAGCTATACTTAGCCAGGAATTCCCATGCTCGTCAAAGACTATGTCTCACGCTGCAATAGATGCGCACGCTTCAAAGGCATCAATACTACACCTGCAGAAAAATTATTACCATTGGAAATACCAGATCTCCCATGGGAACATGTCAGTGCAGATTTCATGATAGATTTCCCGGAATCAAACAGATTCAATTCAATTCTAGTAGTCATTGACCGATTCTCCAAAGAAGTTGAATTTATTCCTTGTACTAAATCTGTTAATGCTCTACAAACAGCTAGACTGTACCTCACACACGTATGAAAGCATCATGGACTTCCGAAAACAATAGTTTTGGACCAAGGACCACAATTTGCATCACAAGTGATGAAAGACTTATGTAAACACCTTGGCATCACACCTAAACTCTCTACCGCACGTCATCCACAAACAGATGGACAAACAGAACGCATGAATAGAGACCTACAACAATACCTCCGACTATTCACCACAGAAAAACAACACAAATGGTCAGAATGGTTACCAATCGTGCAATTCTCACATAACTCGAAAAAGCAAACCTCTACACAGAAAACCCCATTTAGTATCACCCACACATATGAACCAAAAATAGAGATAGAAAGTCACATGTCTAAAGCACCCGCCGCTTCCCTATTCACTGATGAAATCGAACAAACCTTAAAAGAAACAAAAGAAAATCTAGAAAAGGCACAAAAACACATGAAAAATCAAGCAGATAAACATAGAACAGATGCTCCGCAGTACAAACTAGGAGATAAAGTTTGGCTTAGCACAGATGGTCTAAAACTCCCACGACCCTCTAAGAAGCTCTCGGAAAAATGGTTGGGCCCATACGAAATTATTGGCTTCAAAGGAAGCAACGCCATTGAACTTCAACTCCCACGCACCATGAAAGTGCATAATGTGTTCAATGTAGCTAAAATTAAGCCATACAAGGAATGTCTACCAGGCCAACAAGCTGACAAACCAGGGCCGGTACTTGTAACAGAGGACAGAGAGGACGAATATGAAGTTGACTATATAGTTGACTCCAGACTACGAGGGAAACGCCTAGAATTCCTAATACACTGGAAAGGATACGATGAGACGGATAGAACATGGGAACCCCGATCACATCTTACTCACGCGCAGGACACAATAAAAAAATTCTATAAAAAGAATCCATTGGCTCCCCGCCTCCTCCGGATGACTCAGGTTGACTTCGAAAAGCTGTTCAAACCTTATGAAAACTTCACAGCAACTGCTGCGGAAGACAGCTTATATAATCACCATGAAGCAGTATAAAAAGATCCTGCTTCAACCTGACCAGACATCAATCCGCCTCGTTCCTACCAATTAGTTGAGCACCGCTCCTAGTTATCCACTTCTTACCCCTTAAAACCCCACCACCACCCTAATGTCCACTTTCCCCAACTCATTCACTCAGTTCCATGCCAATGCCATCATCGATGATTTCCTAGCCAATCATGCCAATGTCACTGCTCACATCGACATACCAGCTCATACCCCACACTTAGCACCTGTTCCATGGTCATGGATTGACTTCGGTCTCCTGACCACATATATGGTGTCGATATTCACGCTCTGTGCTGTAATCATTGCAAACAGCATATTATTTGTTTCAGGTATCTTTATCCTAGGGAGTATTATCTCCTTATTCTTTGGGCTTATGGTATGGTCGTACGTTCATGGCGCAATCCGGGATGGCAAGGGTATAACCCTAGAGATAATGTGCGACACCACTAATGGGCGCAGCACTTTCAAAGGATTTAGCATTACCATGCCTGACAAGTACTTCATCAAGCAAGAAGGCTATAGCTACGAAGTCTACTCCCGTGACTTTAGAGCCAGGGAAAAAGAGCAGCACAACGCTCTAATAGGAAGGACCTTACCAGTCTGCCAGAAAAATGAGGCCAAAAACGAGAACCTCAACGACTGGTCTGGATTCCATCCAACCTGGGAAGAAGGTGAACAAACTGTGGATAACGAGAACACTTCATAGCTGTCTACAACTTTGAGGCCTGATGAAGAAAGGTTGTGATTGCCTGGAATGTAAT
Organism: Chalciporus sphaerocephalus; assembly: GCA_038094055.1. Taxonomy (NCBI): domain Eukaryota; kingdom Fungi; phylum Basidiomycota; class Agaricomycetes; order Boletales; family Boletaceae; genus Chalciporus; species Chalciporus sphaerocephalus. Next base: position 13,998 of record JBBPTH010000162.1, on the reverse strand, counting down.
CCATAGAAAGGGGGTAGTGTTACAAACGGTACATTTCTTACCTTTCTTATCCTACACTTTTACTTACTTGTCTACGCTTTCACTTGACTCAGCCTTACTTCTGGACTTAGTCGAATATCTTGTACAATAGTCATGTGACTTAATCATGTGACCTGATCACCTGACACTTGTCACGTGACACGGACTATCTTTCCACTTACTCATATATGCTTACTTTTGATTACTCATTCTCGATTATCTTTCTTACTAAGATTGCTGCACCGCAGTCAATCATTACTCATTATTCCTATTGTTCTTACTCAGCTTACTGCGCATTGCTGTACAAGGTACTTTTGCTATTGGCTAGTAGTTAAGGTTCATACCAAATAGGTACAAACACACCAATAGTATATAAACCAGGAGTCTGAAGGGCATCCCCCTCAGTCTTGTTCTCCTGGAGTTCTCCTCATCAGCTCTCCACTTGCCTGACTACTTCTATTGTTCTGACTCAAGCACTTCAGCGCTCTAGGTGAGCTGTTGAGTGTTTTACTCCCGCCTTCAAGCATACACAGAAGGCCATCAACCTCGCTCATCAGATTGGGTGTACACCCACCCCACAAACACTGTGATGCCTTGACAAGGTAGTGAATTGGGTCAAGCAATTCAATCCAATGCCCAAGATCTACAAGCATCCAGCCAAGCACCCTCATCTTATAGAGCACATCGACTACTCTACACCTGTTGCCAGCATTGTGGAGCTATCTGAAGAAGAAGTCACTGTTGCATTGCCGCCACTGTCTCCTGCCCCTTCATCATCTACATCATCAGCTGCCATATCTGCCCCCGTGGTTAACATACCACATCATCATCATAACAACACCTTTGGTGTTGAAATTGAATATATCCCTTTCACCCCAGATGAAGACTTTGTCTCTCTGGGAGACCACAACATAGACGAGTATATATCTCGTTTCTATGACATGACTATAAGTGATGACAAAGAGCTAAACAAGCTCAAAAATCATTACTTCAATTTTTACCAGGACAATGTTGAAATGGACACTGAGTATGTCTTTAGTTCCTCGCATCTTACCACTAACTCACAACTTCCTTATTCACAGGAGTATATAGAGTACATATTATCATGTGTTATAGATAGTGACTGGAATAAAAAGATTTCTATGTCTGAGATTGAGTCAAAAAATTGTGAAACATGTTTAAATTCAAAGACTGAGTACCCAGATGATATCTGGATCCTCAATTCTGGTGCATCATTGCATTTTACATTCAATATGTCTGATTTCTCCGAGTACAAGGCATATGACAAGTCTCGCCCTGTGTGAACAGTAGCTGGTCCAACCTATGCTCTTGGAGAAGGTACCATTGTTATCAAGTACAAAAACCTTAAAAATAAAAGCTTGATTATGCAGCTTACACCAATGATATACATGCCTAACTCAGGTGTGAAGTTAGTATCATTAGGTACCATCTTAAAGGACAAGAACATATACGTTAAGTCCCATGGAATATACTTTGACATATGTCATCATCACAAGTGATATCTAATCCTTCAATTCCATATGCATCTAGGATCTACAATGTATATGATGCGTGCAGATATAATTTATCCACAGCACAATCAGATTGCCTCGCTATATGCAATAGATTATGATCTATTACATTAACACCTAGGGCACGCTTCAAAAGAAGTGATAAAACATGCCCAGAAATATCTGAAAGATTTCCCCGTGGTTAATACACCTGTGGAAGACCACATTTGTCCTGGCTGTCAACTAGGCAAACAACCAAATAGGCCTTTTTCACCTATGGAAAGATGTGCTTGTAAAGCATTTGAATTGATTCATTCAGATCTTAAGTCATATGAAGTAGAATCATATTATAAAAAGAAATATATTATCATCTTCTATGACGATTATTCTTCTATGTCTTGGATAAAGCCACTGCAAAACAAAAATGATGTGCTGGCTGCAACAAGACAGTTTATTAAATATGTCCACACCCAATGGAACAGTCAAATCAAAAGCTGGATGTCTGATGCTGGGGGAGAATATAAATCTCATGCATTCAATGAGATGCTTTGAAATGAAGGCATTGAGATATTTCAATCTGCCCCTTATGTACACCAGCAGAATGACAGAGCCAAAAGGCACATACAAACATTAATGGACAAAGCACAAGTAATGCATCTACATGCTTGCTTACCCCCAACATTTTGGGAATTTGCAGTGCAATATGCAAAGTATCTCCATAACCACCTCCCTAACAGGAGATTAAACTGGAGAATGCTGCATGAGGTCATTACTGGTCACAAACCGTCTCTAGGACATGTGCGAGTATTCAGATGTGGTGCCTATGTGCACATTCCTGGAGAAATCCATGGTGGAAAACTACAACCAAAGTCACAACTTATGGTATATCTTGGTGTATCTCCCACCAATGATGCCAATATGCTATTCCTGCGACCGAAAAATTCAATCTTTATCTCCACCCATGCCATATTTGATGAGAATTTATTCCCGGAATGTCCAAATTCTAAACCGCACCCTATGGTGTCTTTGCCTAAGCAGCAAAAGCACAATGGTGATAATGATAAATATCCTATCAGAGATAATGAGGAATTTCTAATTCCCCTTGCTCAAGATAATAATAAAAACCATCCCGCTTCACCTACACCAGAAAGGCCTGAAACACTAGTGCATATACCATCAACCTCTTGCAACTCTAGCCCAGAGCCTGAGCCTGCAAATGAACCTATACCTGAACCAGTTACATTACCCAGGCATATACCTATCCAAAATACTCCACCTGTATTACCATCTAAGAGTAAAAGGACAGGATGCATTGAACATCCACAACACAAACATCGCATTCCCAACCATCCTGGTAACATGTATGGTGAATGATAGCATCTGACAAAAACTGTCAAAGATATAGAATACCTTTTCAAATGGAAAGAATTAACTGGCCAACAGCCCTCTTTGTCTAGGGATGAGCCAAATATTTCTAGTGGTTTACTGCCATCCCCTACTCCTGAACATGAGGATTCTGAGTCAGAAATTGAATGGTTAACCAGGAAAGGGGGAATGGGATTGACTCTTTACCTATGTGCTCACGCATTTAACAGCAATGAAGTAACACCCAATTATCGCGAATGGTCTTATAAAGACCTTCTGCAACTTCCTTCTGATGAACAGAAACTTTGGCATGAAGCTTGTATGCAAGAGCTTAAAATGCTTAAAGAACACAAAGTTTACCAAGTAGTTGATAGACCCAAAAACCATAAAATACTTTGGAGTAGATAGATGTTCAATGTGAAAACTGATGGTCGTAAACATGCCAGATTGGTCACCAGAGGTTTCGAACAAAGAGAAGGAATTGATTACGATGAAATCTTCTCTCCAGTCATTCAATTTGAGACTGTGTGACAGATACTTGCACTTGCCGCTCTCGAAGATTGGTATATATCAGGCCTTGATGTGTGCTCTGCATATCTCTATGGCCATTTAACAGAAGAAATCTACATGGAAATCCCTGAAGGGTTTGCTGGACCTGAAATGGCTGGCAAAGTCCTCAGACTCCAACATGCCTTATATGGCCTTAAACAGGCTGGTATTACTTGGTGGCGTGAGCTCAAGGCATCGATGAAGGACTTAGGCTTCAAAAAGATATACTCCAATGCCGGCATATATGTCTTCAAACATGGCAAAGTCTATGCCATTGTATATGTTGACAATGCATTCTTTTGCAGTCCCAAAAAGCTTGAGGTTGATCAACTCAAAGCTAAATTTATGAAAAAATGGGATTATTGTGATCTTGGTGAAATCAACGAATTTCTTCATATGAGGATTAACTATGATAGATCCAAATGCTTGATCTCTCTAGATCAATGTGATTACCTTGATTGTTACAAATGGTACATTTCTTACCTTTCTTATCCTACACTTTTACTTACTCATCTATGCTTCAGCTTCACTTTTTGAACTTAGTCGAAAATCTTGTACAATAGTCATGTGACTTAATCACCTGACCTAATCACCTGACCTTTGTCACGTGACATAGACTACTCTTTCCACTTACTCATACATGCTTACTCTTGCTTACTCATTCTTGATTACCTTTCTTACTAAGACTGCTGCACTGCAGTCATCATGACTCATTTTTTCTATTGTTCTTACTCAGCTTACTGCGCAAGGCTGTACATTGCTGTGCATTGCTGTATGCTGTACTTTTGCTATTGGCTAGTAGTTAAGGTTCATATCAAATAGGTACAAACACACCAATAGTATATAAACCAGGAGTCTGAAGGGCGTCCCTCTCAGTCTTGTTCTCCTGGAGTTCTCCTCAACAGCTCTCCTCTAGTAAGACTACTCTACTGTTCTAGCACAAGCATCTCAGCACTCAGGTAAGTTGTTGAGTGTTTCATTAGAACAAGACTATACTAACCTTCCCCTTGCAGACTAGCTATCTGCAAGCCGAATACTTGATCTAGGAAACCGGTAAACCAGTACCACTATAGTCAACAAGTAAGGACCTTCCCTTAGATAGGGTCAAGGGCGATAACTGACAAAGGCTCACCCACTAGTGTCTCACATTGATTACTTTGACAACTCTGACTTCACATCTCACCACGAGATCTACCCCAATGACATAATCTAGATCGCAATCAGATTGAATGGTCGTGTCTTATCCCCACTCCCGGATATCGACCCTCATGACATTGACATCGTCCCACAGGCAGACACTCCTCTATCCCGCTCCCCTAGTCCCGCTCATGGAAGCATAGAACCTTATGCTAGGTTCGACCCCGCCGACCTACTCAGTTACCTAAACCTCCGCGTAAGATTCCCCTTACCCGATAGAAGACCAAGGCTTACCTAACCCCGTCAGAACCCGCTCAACCCAGAAGTTGAGCATCATATTGAAGAGTACAGGGAGATTTACGACCCCTATGATCCATTCCAGCCCACTCCCCCCGAACTCCCTGAGCCCGTTGACTGGTCCCCTTTAGGATGTCATTTCTAACCGGCTAACTTCGAACCAGTTCCCCAGTTCTCGATTGAAAGTAGGATCAGATTCCTCATACACTATTTCCAAAACATCTCACCCAGCACTCTATCAGACCAACGTTGGGCTTTATCTCGACATTTTCTACAAGCAACGCCAGAAGAGATTATTGGTGAAGGACCTCTCCTTCCAGATCGCGGACTGGGAAATAATATTCCACCAGAACGGAGTGAGGTTAGAGAGAAAAGAAAGAAAAGAAGGGTATATAGAAAGGACCGTACCTATAAGAGTACTACTCCTCACTCTCGGCTCCCTAGGACTGCAACTAGGATTAGATTACTGGTGCCTCTCATTCCTCCTCATAGGGGCCTACCTTATCTTAGGCCAACAAGTAGTCTTAGGAGACCTAAACGGTTCAATTGAAATAACATATACTCTTTTTCAAATTCATCCTATAGTTCCTGAGCAAGAAGTAGAACAAGAGTCAGAAGAAGAAGAGGAAGAAGAAGAACCCATTCCAGTAAGAGTCAGACCTCCCACTCCAGCCAATCAAACAGAAATTTCCCCTCCTCATTCTCAAAGAGAAGAATCAGAAGCGTCAGAATGCTCATTTTTCCCTGCTCCACAAAATTTACCCCACATAAACCAATTTTCCATTTACAGCATCTCAGTTGCCGATCGCTCCGCACCACCTCCTTACCAGAGAAGAAATCCTCTTGCCGAGTTACCAGACTCACAAACAGAAGACTAGCATACTGGACTGTGTAAACAGGCACACTAAACTTACCAAAGACGAAAAACAATGTTTCCAAACTCACACGACAAGACTTGCTCGTCGTAAACTTTCAAACTCCTATCCAAAGAACTCTGTCTATTTTCAGTTACTCAAACAATCCAGAAAACTCTCACAAAAACATAAATAAATATGTCTCATGGAACTGATGTTAATGACCTCATTGACACGCTCAATGCGCTAACATTAGAACAAACAGCGGCCAATGCGGAAAGAAAGAAAGATATCACCAGGAAAATAGCCGACCCAGGCTATTGGGACGGAAGTAGACCCTCCTTCCGATTATGGTGGCTCAGAACCAAGCTATGGGCTAACCAACAAACTTGGGAGACAAACCAACTCCGCACCATGGCAATTCTCTCACGGATGAATGGAAAGGCATCTAGATTCGCACTCCTAATACTAGAAGCATGTGCAAGAAATGCTGACACTCCCACTGGAGACCCTCTAATCATCCCAGGAGACGGAGCATGGTTAACCATAGACGAATTAGAAGCCAAGGTCAAAGGCTTCTTCCAGATAGATATCCTTGCACACGAAAGTTTGAAGAAGCTAGAAGCTCTCAAACAAGGAACTATGGATATACACTCCTTCTCACAGCTCTTCATTATTCTTTTCCAAGAATCGGGAATCTCCAAAGAGCATGGTCTGACAATACTAAAGAAGGCAGTCAATTTCCAAATATATCAACAACAATCCCTAAACATAACCGAGTCTAAAACTGTACAAGAACTCCTAGACGATTATGTAAGCATCGGGAGAATGTACGAACAAATGAAATTAGAACGGTCCATGGGAAACCTGTTCCGATCCTATTCCGGAAATACATCATACCAGAATAGCTCGCGCCCAGCACCTCAACCAAGGTTCACCAAATATGGGCTACAACCAGGCCAAGGCACACCTATGGACATTGGTGCTGTGAACAGACCTTCCTTAAGAGGCAAATGCTATAATTGTCTCGGTCCACACCTTGCACGGGATTGCACAAAACCCTCCACATGCTGCCGAAGCTGTGGTTGGTCATGAGGTGAATACAAGAACAATTGTAGGAACTACAAGGGAAAGAGCACACGCCAAGCTCAAACCTTGAACTCAGACCCTGAAGAAGCCCACGACCCATCAACAGAATTTGATGAAATGAAGGCCTCCTTCTTGGAAACAGAACCAGAAGGGAAGGGAAAAGCCAAAGCGGTCTAGACAAACTGGGTGTCCAGATCGCCAAATCAGATAAGAAACAATCTAACAATAGTCTAACAGGGTCTCATTCAAGTGAGCTCAGCCGGGACTTGAAACTGGTGCTTAATTCCATTAACACAATAGACAACAAAATCCCAGATCAAATTCGTATTCGTGGAAATAATTCCAAAGATATCATCCTACGCGTTAGCATAGCACCTATTAATGGCAAACAGTTTACATCTGCAGAAGCCCTGCTGGACTCAGGCGCTAACACAATCTTCATAGACAAATCTTGGGCCAAGAAACTTAATCTCCCACTGTTGCCACTCCAACACCATCTAGCAGTGTACAATGTCGACGGATCTAGGAACTCCGCTGGAGACATCACACACTATGCAGAAATTATCATTGACTACCAGGGACATTGTGAGAAGGCAACAGCTGAAGTAACCAATCTCAGAAAGAACCAGGTTATTCTAGGGTACACATGGCTAAAGAACCATAACCCAGAAATAGATTGGTCACAAGGAAAAGTTCTCATGACTCGCTGCCCAAGCTCCTGTCAAAATCTCAGATCTAAACCCTTGTTCTTATGCACTATAGAAGAACAAGAATGCGTGGCATTCAATCACATATATGCCCTTAAACAGGAAATCTCGGAAAAAGACAAATCACCCAAGAAAACCCCAGAAGAACTTGTTCCATGCGCCTATCACGAGTTCATTCACCTGGTCAAGAAGAAAGAGTCCGAGCGCATGCCCACATGGAAACCATGGGATCATGCCATAGATCTCAAAGAGACCTTTGTGCCGAAGAAAGGCCAACTAATTCCCTTGTCACCACAAGAACAGGAAGAAGTCAGCACCTTCATCAATGATCAACTCCAAAAGGGTTACATCCATCACTCCACATCACCACAGACTTTCCCCGTGTTCTTTGTGCCAAAAAAAGATAGAAAGAAGCGCATGGTACAGGACTATAGATATCTCAATGAACACACAATGAAAAACAATTACCCATTACCCCTCATATCCCAATTGGTCGATAAGCTAAAAGGAGCTAAAATATTTACCAAGATGGATCTCAGATAGAGTTACAATAATATCCGCATCAAAGAAGGTAATAAATGGAAGGCCGTCTTTGTCTGTCATTGTAGGTCTTTTGAACCATTAGTCATGTACTTTGGTCTCTGTAACTCCCCCGCAATGTTCCAGACCATGATGAACAAGCTATTTGCAGATATGGAAGACACCGTAGTTGTCTATATCAATGACATCATGATCATTACCAAGACAAATGACATAAAGGAACATAAGAAAATAGTTCTCAAAGTTCTCGCACACCTAGAAGAGAACGACTTATTCATCAAACCAGAGAAATGCCATTTCCATACCAAAGAAGTTGAATTTCTTGGCATGACAATAACACCCGAAGGCATCAAAATGAATGATGACAAAGTCAAGGCAATCACCAAATGGCCAACTCCGACCACAGTCCGTGGAGTTAGAAGTTTCTTAGGACTAGCCAACTTCTACCGCCACTTTATCCAAGATTATGCGCAAGTCGCACGACCCTTAAACGATCTTACCAAGAAAGATACCCCTTTCTCATGGAAAGAGTCACAACAAGAAGCATTTGACATGCTAAAAAGGAAATTCACTACCGCTCCTATCCTTGCTTTCCCAGACAATGACAAGAAGTTCCGCCTAGAAACCGATGCATCTAACTTTGCAACTGGAGCTGTTCTATCTATAGAACAAGATGGCAAATGGCACCCAGTCGCATTCTTATCCCACTCCATGTCACCAGAAGAACGTAATTACCCAATTGCAGACAAGGAGATGCTAAGTGTTATCCGAAGTCTAGAACAATGGAGACACTATCTAGAAGGTGCAAAACAGGAATTTGAAATTTGGAACGATCACGCAAACCTTCAATGGTTTATGCAACGGCAAGATCTAAACAGACGTCAAGCCAGATGGTCTCAGTACCTCTCTCATTTCAATTTCAAATGGATCCATAAAGCTGGAACACAAATGGGAAAAGCCGATGCTCTCTCTCAAAGAGAAGATCACGCAAAAGGAATAGAAGATGACAATAAGCAAGTCTTAGTCATCCCTCCAGAACAAATAGCTGCCACATCAGTGCACATAGCCGCCACATCAGTGCACATAGCCACAGATAGTGACGATATTCTAGAAAAGATAAAGAAAGCAACATGGAAAATTCTAGAATCAGAAGCCATCAAACTTTGTAAGGAGCATGGCATCTGTACGGAGAAAGATAAACTTCTCTATGACAAGAAGAACCGGATTTTCATGCTGAATGATCAGGATCTCCGCATGGAAATCATACGTTTATATCATGACACTCCTGTTGCCAGACATCCAGGAATAGATCGAACCCTAGAACTGCTACAGTGTAGCTATACTTGGCCTGGAATGCCCACGCTCGTCAAAGACTATGTCTCACACTGCGATAGATGCACACGCTTCAAAGGCATCAACACTGCATCTGCGGGAAAACTGTTACCATTGGAAATTCTGGATCTCCCATGGGAACATGTCAGTGCAGACTTCATGACAGATTTCCCAGAATCAAATGGATTTGATTCAATTCTAGTAGTCATTGATCGATTCTCCAAAGAAGTCAAATTCATCCCTTGTACTAAATCTGTCAATGCCTTACAAACAGCTAGACTGTATCTCACACACGTATGGAAGCATCATGGACTTCCAAAAACAATAGTGTCGGACCGAGGACCGCAATTCACATCACAGGTGATGAAAGACCTATGTAAACGTCTCGGCATCATGCCTAAACTCTCTACTGTGCGTCATCCACAAACAGATGGACAAATGGAATGCATGAATAGAGATCTACAACAATATCTCCGACTATTCACCGCAGAGAAGCAACACGAATGGTCAGAATGGTTGCCAATTGCGCAATTCTCATATAACTCAAAAAGGCAAACTTCTACACAGAAAACTCCATTTTCTGTCACGCGTACATACGAACCAAAAATAGGAATAGAAAATCACATGGCAAAAGCACCTGCCGCCGCCCAATTCGCTGATGAAATAGAACAAACCCTGAAAGAAATAAAAGAAAATCTAGAAAAAGTACAAAAACACATGAAAAAGCAAGTAGATAAACATAGAATAGACGCTCCATAGTATAAACTAGGAAATAAGGTTTGGCTTAGCACAGATGGCCTAAAACTCCCACGACCTTCAAAGAAGCTCACAGAAAAATGGCTAGGCCCATACAAAATTATTAGCTTCAAAGGAAGCAATGCTATTGAACTCCGACTCCCATGCACCATAAAAGTGCACAACATGTTCAATATAGCCAAAGTTAAACCTTACAAGGAACGCCTCCCAGGCCAACATGCAGACAAACCCGGGCCGGTGACCGTAACAGAGGACAGAGAGGACGAATACAAAGTTGACTACATAGTCGACTCTAGACTATGAGGGAAACGCCTAGAATTCCTAGTACATTGGAAAGGATATGATGACACGGATAGAATGTGGGAACCCCAATCAAATCTTACTAATGTGCCGGACGCAATAAAAGAATTCTATAAAAAGAATCTGTCGGCTCCCCGTCTCCTCCGCATAACTCAGGTTAATTTTGAAAAGCTATTCAAACCTTACAAAAATTTCACAGCAACTGCTGTGGAAGACAGCTTATATAATCATCATGAAGCAGTATAAAAACACCCTGCTTCGACCTGACCAGACATCAACCCGCCTCCCTCCTACCAATTAGTCGAGCACCACTCCTAACTACCCTCAGTCACCTCCATCCTCTCACACCCCACCACCACCCTAATGTCTGCCTTCCCCAACTTCTTCCCCCACCACCTTAACCACAAAGACGCCCCCACCGAAGTACCTGCCCCTCTCGCATGCCTGCCTCCCGTCCCGTGGTCATGGATAGACTTTGGTCTCCTGATCACTTATATGGCATCAATATTCACACTCTGTGCTGTTCTCCTTGTGAACAGCACATTATTCATTTCAGGCATCTTTATCCTAGGGAGTATCATCTCCTTATCATTGGTGCTTATGGTAGGATTATACATTCATGGCGCAATCCCGGACAGCAAGGGATTAACATTAGAAATCATGCGCAAAACCTATAATGATAAGCAAGTTATCAGAGGGTTCGCCATTTCCTTGCCAGACAAATACTTCATCGAGCAAGACGGTTATAGCTACAAGGTTTATTCCCGCGACTTCAGAGCCAGAGAAAGGGAGCAGCACGACTTCCTTATGGAATGGACCTTACCAGCTTGCCTGAAGATTCAGGAACAGAAAGAAAACAATGAGCTCAACAGCTGGTCTGGCTTCCATCCAACCTGGGATGAAGGAGAACAGGCCGCGGATAATGAAGATGGTAATGATTCTGCCACTGAGCATAGTGACACCGATCTCACTACTACCAACAGCTTCGTAGCTGTGTATAACCTCCAGCTCTGAAGAAAGGTCATGATTGCCTGGAATGTAATCCATAGAGAGGGGGTAGTGTTACAAATGGTACATTTCTTACCTTTCTTATTCTACACTTTTACTTACTTGTCTACGCTTCAGCTTCACTTTTTGGACTTAGTCGAAAATCTTGTACAATAGTCACATGACTTAATCACCTGACCTAATCACCTGACCTTTGTCACATGACATAGACTACTCTTTCCACTTACTCATACATGCTTACTCTTGCTTACTCATTCTTGATTACCTTTCTTACTAAGACTGCTGCACCGCAGTCATCATGACTCATCTTTTCTATTGTTCTTACTCAGCTTACTGCGCAAGGCTGTACATTGCTGCGCATTGCTGTACGCTGTACTTTTGCTATTGGCTAGTAGTTAAGGTTCATATCAAATAGGTACAAACACACCAATAGTATATAAACCAGGAGTCTGAAGGGCGTCCCCCTCAGTCTTGTTCTCCTGGAGTTCTCCTCATAAGCTCTCCTCTAGTAAGACTACTCTACTGTTCTAGCACAAGCATCTCAGCACTCAGGTAAGTTGTTGAGTGTTTCATTGATAAAGTAATTGAGCAATGTGGCATGACAAATGCAAAGCCTGTGCATACCCCTTTACCACAGGAATATTATCCAAACAGGAATATTGAACCTGTAGACACTGATTTATGGACACATTTTCAGATAGTCATTGGATCCCTACTATATATTATGCTAGGCACTCGACCGGACATCACATATGCAGTTACACAACTTGCGAAATAATCTGCAAATCCATTCAAAGAGCACCTAGACAAAGCTTACTACATCATGAGATACCTTAAAGGTACTCGGAAATATGCTTTAGTATATGATAGTAGCAAAGACGGAGGTCTTATTGGCTTTTTCGACTCTGATTGGGGAGCTGATCCAGAGACTTCACACTTGCAGACAGGATATTTCCTGAAGCTCGCGAATGCTGCTTTTATGTGGAACTTGTACCTCCAGAAGGTTACAGCGAAGTCTTCTACTAAGGCAGAATATATTTCACTGTCCAATTGTACAGATCAAATCATTGGCATAAGGCAAATGATGCTGGAACTTGGATACAAATTGAAACCCATTCCTCTTTGCAGTGATAATCAGGGTGCAATATTTACTGCACAAAACTCTGTAAATCAGAAAAAGAATTGCCACATTTGCATTAGATATTATTCTATTCACGATGTGATCGAAGACAAAGAGATTGAGCTCTTCTATATAGAAGGACAAGATAATCCTGCAGATATCTTTATGAAGAATCTGGGATTCATCAAGTTTGAAAAATTCAGAGAGCTTCTAGATCTACAAGTCTACAGCACCGATTAGACAGCATACTACAGAAATGTACATTCTTCTTATGCTCACATATACTAGTGATATTAAGCATGGGGGAGTGTTGAACATACAAGTATCTACTTAGTATCATGAGATAATAGTTTACCTTATTAGTGTACACTACTTAGTTCATACTCAGCTTGTCTGAGTTATAATAGCTCTTTTACTGCTACCATATCTGTGAACACTAAGCTTCAACCAAAGTAAGTACACAGTTTCCTCTGTGTGGTTTCATACTGCGGTAGATAGGGTTTTATCCCCTCTACCTCCTGTATTCTCAACAAGATGTTGACTGAGTGATTGGTAAGATAATCACTAAGCTATCAGTAAGCATGAATAAGCATTGTAGAGTACTGTATAAGTGATTATCAAGATGATCAATTGCACATGTGACTAGAAATGAAGAGTAACAGATCATGTGACTGTCATGTCAGGTGACTATCACATAGGTCATGTGACATAGGGGCTCTTCCTATATGTCTAACATATCCCTGTCTTCTATAGTATAGTGCATATGTGTAGCTAACACTTCATTTCTTCAACACTCCTCCTTGAGTATTATCTTGAGAATGTGGAAGAAGTCCCAATTGCTTGCGATTGAGCTCGAATTTCTGCCAAGTGAGGTTCTTTATGAAGATATTAGTGAGTTGATCCTCAGTTGAGACTTGGAAGACTTTGATCCCATTGAATTCAAGGATAGACTCCCGAATATAATGGTAATGAAGATTGATGTGTTTAAGTCTTCTTTCTTGGATAGGATTCATGGACATGAAGATGCTTCCAAGATTGTTGGCACAGATAGAAAGAGGTGGAAGAGTAATTCCAACCTCTGAGAAGAGATTCCAGATAAACTTCAACTGTTTAGTTATATCTGAGAGAATTATATATTCTGCTTCTGTGGAAGATCCTACAACTCTTGGTTGATGTCTTGATAACCATGATACAATACTGTTTGCCAGAAAGATGGCATATCCACCAGTAGATCATCTTGACTCAACATCGTTTGCCCAATCTAAATCAGAATATGCAAGGATACCACCATTTGGTTTACTACCATTAAACCTGATATGATAGTTGGTAGTTCCTGCAAGATAGTGAACAATGTATAGCACTTTCTTCAGATGTTCCTGTGTAGGATTGGCAGAGAATTGTGACATTTTGATCAT